>RCUC01050236.1:0-36768 GCA_003697995.1 Taxidea taxus jeffersonii | reverse complement strand
CCCCCCCCCCGGGGTGGGGGTGATCTTCCTGCTCAGGAAGCTTTCCCACCCCACCTGCCTCTCTCGGTCCACAGTAACAGAGGCTGGGTGACCCCCCACCCCACCAAGGTCACGTGGTCCTGATACCATATCTTTTTGCAAGAGGTTTATTTGAAAATTTCTGGAACTTCAGGAATTTGGGTAGGGGGAGGGCCTGGCCTGCAGAAACAGAGAAGGAGAAACACCTGGCTGGGGTTGCACTGTCTCTGAGGGAGAGCTGGATTAAATGGTCAGCTTAGTCTTGACTCCCAGCCCCCACCCCTCCCCTGACCAGGCTGCTGCGGGCAGGGATTCAGTTCCAAAAGTGCCCCACAGAGTGGGTCCTGGATGTCGCCTGGGTCTCTTGACTCCTGCTGCCACAACAGAGGGCCCGAGGCTCCAAAGGAGGACATGCCGCTTCACAGTCCCGCGAACAGAATCCGTGGGGCTCTGACCGAGGCCAGGTGTCCCTTTGGGCCTGTGGAGAGGGTGACCCCACAAAGGTCTGTGCATAGAGAGCGCTTCTGTGGTGAAACCTTCTGGTCAACCAGCCTTTCCCTGGTACCAAGGTCTACCTTCTGGGGAGAGGGGGGCGCTTGGCAGCCCTCCGAGCATCAGGTCACTGCCAAGTCCTGTTGGCTCTCTCTCTCCGGCAGACTTCACCTGTTGCCTCATTCACAGCGTCTGGCCCGCATCGCAGGGCTTGCCCCTCACCTCTATTCCCTGGGGGGTCTTTTCTGAGGCTGGAGGCCACTGGTGCCTCCCACTGTCTACAAGGTGAGGCTCCTTCTCCACAGCATTCCCCATGGTCTCTGAGTCCCTTGGGTTGGACATTCCCACCCGAGAGCTAGCTGGCATTTGCTAATACTGCAGGGTGTTTACACCTTTGTGCCTTTGCCAAGCTGTGCCCACGGCCCAGAAGGCCCTTCTCCCTCTCACTTGGGCAAATCCTCCCTACCTCTCAAGACAGAGCCTGCAGGCCATCCCTGCTCTGTGTTCTCTCTGCAGCCCCTCCAGCCTCCAGGCGCCCACCGCACTCAAGACCCTTCAGGGCAGACGGTCGCAGAGTGTCAGCTGCGTCCTCATACACTAGGGCAGCCTCTGACACCAAGGAGGCGCCCAGGGAATGTGTGCAGCTCCCGGATTGGCACAGGGTGGGGGGCCCGCTGCCAGGCTCTGACCTGGCCCAGCAAGCCCGTTTACACCTGTTCTCACCTCTGTGGCCCTGAGCCTGACCAACTGGGGAGCCCCTCTTCTGTCCGCTCTTGCACACAGCCTTCCAAAACTTCTCCACCCCCTCAGAAAACAGAAAGCTCTATTTAACGCAGAAGACAAAACAACCCAGTGGGGTACACAACTGCTGGGGCTGGGCCATCTGAGGGAGTGGGCTGTAGAGGGCACGTCTCTCTTTGAACCTCCGGTCCACCTGTCTCCTGGGCCGTCCTGGCCAGGCTCACAGTGACAGAGGAGGCTGTCCTCCAGTAGGGGTGTGCTGGGTCTGTATGGGACGGTGCCTGGGAGCTGCAGGCCTACCCCACCCATCACCACTCCCCCCAAACCAGGGCTCTCTCTCCATTAAGTAAGCCTCACTCTGGTCCTGGCCTCTGTTCCCTGAATGTGGCTTTCCCTGGTGCCAGCCAAGGCATGGCAAAGGAGGCCCTGGTTCCTCCTCCTCATCAGTCCTGGGGAGAGGGCCAGGCCTTGGGGGGAGGCCGACCAAGAACCCGCAAAGGGGGTTGTCCTTCTTATGCAACCAAAGGTGGGGGCACGGATCCCAGGGAGGTTTGCCAGGCCTTCCTTGTTCCTGCGCTGGCGGGCTGGGATGCTGATCAGAACCACTGAGGTTAGTATTTATTCTCTCATCCCTCTTCCTGGAACATTCTCCCCAGCCCCTCTGTACTGTTCCCTCTTGCTCATCATCTAGCATCAGCTCAAGGGGCCTCTCCCCAGGGAACCTCCCTTCTGGCTGGATTCGATGCCCTCTCCACATGGTTCCAGACCAGAGGCTGAAGCCTGGATGGCCGCATGCCACAGGCTCGCTCTGTTTGCTCAGTGCCATCTCAGAAACATTTGAATGAGCTGACAGCGTTTTAGATCGAGCTGACAATGTCCTGGGATCAATCTCCACATCAGGCTCCCTGCTTGGTGGACAGCCTGCCTCTTCCTCTTCTTCTGCCTGCTGCTTCCCCTGCTTGTGTTCTCTCTCTCTCTCTGTGTCAAAGAAATAAATAAAACCTTAAAAAAAAGATGATTTGTTCATTTGAGAGAGAGAGAGAGTGAGCATGGGATGGGAGGAGAGCAAAAGGTGAAGGAGAAAAGCCTCAAACAGACTTCCTGTTCAGTTGGAGTCCCACAAGGGGCTTGATCCCACGATCCATGAGATCACGACCTGTGCCAGGACCGAGTCGGGCCCTTAACCGACTGAGCCATCTAGGTGTCCTGTTAGCAACATTTTAAAGTTCATGGCTTCTCCTGAAAAGTTGAGCCATGGGGTAACACAGGGCCCACATTTTCAAACACGAGCAGTGCTGGTGTCTGAGGCACATAGGACGGGGTCTCACGGTCCCCGTCTGGCCGCTGATGGGTTTACAGCACCTCCCTGGACCCCGTGAACATTTGAGCTTGCCACTTCACATTCCAGAATAGAAATTCCTCCAGGGAAGGCCCTGGAGTCTCACTCATCCCTTTACTCAGTGTTAAGCACACGCGTAGCACATGGATGTAGAGAAGTGGGAGAATGTGGGGGTGGGGATCAGCACCCAATAAATGTTTGCAAGCTGTGTCTGAAGGAGGCACGCACAACCGGGGGAGGAGTTGTTTGTAGGAGAAAGGGAGGCCGGGCGAAGGTCGAGAAGATGCACCAGACACTGGAGCATCCACAGAAGTGGCTTCCCGGGAGGAACAGCAGCCTGGGCAGAGGCTCGGAGGTGGAAGGGGGCATGATCCCTCAGGGGAGCTGGAGGTGGCGAGGCCTGGCTGTGGTCCAGGTGTCTGTGGGGCCACGGCGGTGGATGCGGTTAGAAAAACCTGAGCTGAATCTTGAAGGGCAAGTGGATATTTATGAGGAGCTAGATCAGCCTCAGGAGAAAATTCCAGGGGGAGGAGTCACAGCACACAGATACAGGATGTGAGAGGCAGGGTGTCCCTCATGTTTGTGCATGGCAGGGAGTTCACGGTGGTGGAAGCTTGAGTGCTGTGTTGGGAGGGGCTGTGGATGGAGAGGACGAGCTGATGGAGGAGGTGAGCCAGGCCTGGAGAGAGGCATTAACTCAAGCCCAGCTGAGAATTTGTTTCTCTCTCTCTTTTTTGGGAAAGCAATGGGAGGGATGTGGTTGGATTTTCCTGTTAGAAAGATTGCTTCGGTAAACTGGTAGTTCCTTGTAGTTGTTAGTTTTAACACATCTTAAAGACTGGCCGACCAAGCAGACCAAGAACGATGTGAAAAATTGATAGATGCAATTAATAAACTCAAATTTACGTAGGCATATAAAATGTTGCCCAAACAGAGAACACAAATGTTATTGAAGCATGAATGGAGCATTTGTAAAAATAATCCTCATGCTGGGCCTCAAAGGAAGCCTCAGTGCAGGCTTAAAGGCACCAACTTCAGAAAACTATGTTCTCTGATTACCATGCAATAAAATCATAAATCAGGGACTGAAGGATAACTGCAAACATTCTGAATGTCTGGAAACTATATAACATCCTAGTAAATTATACTCGGATTAAAAAGGAAATCACCAGGGGGGATTATATAATACCTAGACTTGAATGACCATAAAAATTCTACATGGCCAAATTTTGAGACACAGCTTAAAAAAAAAAAAAAAGCTCCCAGGAAAATATACAGCTTCCAGAAAATAAGAAAAAATGAAATAAGCATGCTAAGCATTCAGCTCAAGAAGTTGGAAGAGGCAATATAGCAAACAGAAGAAAGAAGCAGTAAAATAATAAAATAAGGAATTTGAGGAAATAGAGATCAAAAGAGAGTGCCAAATGCCAAAAGGTGCTTCTTCAAATATATCAATATGACTGATCAAAAAATAGAAGAAATAAAGTCTTGGAAAACACAAAATGATGAACAGGTTAGAGAAGAAATAAAAAACTTTAGTAGGTCAAATAGTGGTGTAAAAATTGAAATGATAGCACAGTTCTTTTCCCAAAAATTCTAGGCCCAGACAGCCTTATACGTGAGTTTTTTTTTTTAAGATTTTATTTATTTATTTGTTAGAGAGAGAGAGAGAGAGAGAGACTGAGAGAGAGAGTGAGCACAGGCAGACAGAGTGGCAGGCAGAAGCAGAAGGAGAAGCAGGCTCCCTGCCAAGCAAGGAGCCCGATGTGGGACTCGATCCCAGGACGCTGGGATCATGACCTGAGCCGAAGGCAGCTGCTTAACCAACCGAGCCACCCAGGCGTCCCCTTATACGTGAGTTTTATTAAACTTGCTCTCTTATAAAATTTGTTCCAGAGTTAGACAAAGAAGGGAAGACGCCAATTAATTTAATAACACTGGTTAGTATAACCTAGATTCTAAAATATGATGAGGACAGAACAGGACATTATAGACTTATTTAACTCACAAGCGTAGTGGACAAGGGGTTTGCCCTAGGAATGCAAGGATAGTTTAACATCAGAAAATCTATCATGCAATTCTTCCCATTAATGAGTGAAAGGACAAAATCATACAATTATCTCAATAGCACTTAAGAAATTCTAGTATCAATTTCTGATTAAAAGCCTCTAAGAATACCAAGAAGAGAAGGGAGTTTCCTCAATAAAGTTCATATACCCAAGCCTACTATAAAATCATAATTAATGGAGAATGTTCAGGTTCACTTTTATTAAGATTTGTTGTGTTAATTAATTAATTAATTAATTAATTTTTAAAGTAATCTCTACACCCACCATGGGGCTTGAACTCATGACCCCAAGACCAAGGGTCACATGCTCTTCCAACTGAGCCATCCAGGTGACCCATTCTCATTAAAATTTAGAACAAGGCCACTATACTTACACTGTCATGACTGTGTTTTTTTAAACATAGTATTACAGGGATTAGCCAAAGCTGTAAAGGAAGGAAAAGACATAGAAAGTGTAGGATTGACATGGAAGAGAAAAGACTGTCCTTTGTGGAAGACACTAGTAATTGCGTGGAGAGCCAAGTAAATCAACAGAAGATGATGAGAATCATGATGTGGCAGAATGAAAGACTGACTTAAAAATATCCACAGCAGGGGTGCCTGGGTGGCTCAATGGGTTAAAGCCTCTGCCTTTGGCTCAGGTCATGATCTCAGGGTCCTGGGATCGAGCCCCGAATCAGGCTCTCTGCTCAGCAGGGAGCCTGCTTCCACCTCTCTCTCTCTCTCTCTGCCTACTTGTGATCTTTGCCTGTCAAATAAATAAATAAAATCTTTTAAAAAAAAGTATCCACAGCATTCCTTTATGCCAGGGGCTGGCCAGCTATCTATAAACAGTTAAATAGTTAATGATTTTTGGCTTTGCAGGCCACAGATGGTTCCTATCCTACATTCTTTTTCTTTTCCTTTCTTTTCTTGACAATGCTTTAAAAGCATGAAAACAAGTGTTAGCTCCATGGGTCATATGAAAACAGGCAATGGGCTGGATTTGAGCCGCCGGCCATAGTTTGCCACTCCCTGCCCTGTCACTGTAATACTGGCCAGAGCATATAATCAAAGCGGAGATATGATTCACAACATCATAGGACCTATGAACTATCTAGGAATTAATCTAACAGAAAGCAAACAAGGCTCTCTTGGAGACAACAGGTTGTCTATTGAAGGAAATTATAAAAGATTTGAAAAGATAAAGAGATATTCTATATCCATGGATGAAATGAGTTGACATCATAAAGGTGTTAACAACCTCCACAGTAATCTGTAAAGTTAAAAGCAATCTTAATAAAAAAAAGTTTGCTGAATTTCTTAAAGAAGTCAGCAAATTCATTCTAAAGCTTGTATGGAAAAATAAAGGTCCATGGGGACCCCTGGGTGGCTCAGTTGGTTAGGCAGCTGCCTTCGGCTCAGGTCATGATCCCAGCATCCTGGGATCGAATCCCATATCGGGCTCCTTGCTCGGCAGGGATCCTGCTTCTCCCTCTGCCTCTGCCTGCCACTCTGTCTGCCTGTGCTCGCTTCCTCACTCTCTCTCCCTCTCTCTCTGACAAATAAATAAATAAAATCTTTTAAAAAATTAAAAAAAAAATAAAGGTCCATGAGTAGTAAATCAATTTTGAAAAAAGATCAGCAAAATTGAATGTGTGTGGCAGACACTTCTTTTTGTCCCTCCATATTCTTTCCACACTTTTTTCTTTTGTATATGGAACTTCCCAGTTTGAGTCCAAGCACATAGCTGCCCATCTTTCCCAGAATCCTTTGCAGCAAGCGGTGGCTTGTAACCAAGTTTAGCTCAATGAAATGTGAGTAGGTGTATGGGCAACTTTGGGGCTGTGTCCTTAAAAGGACATCTATCTCCTTTTCATATGCTAGAACAGTGAGCCATCTTCTCCCAGTGGATGAGGATCACGTCCAAAGGAACAGAAGACCAACAAAGTTGATGGAACCTGGAAATTTGGGTGACCATGTGCAGTAGAACTGCCTACAAGCTCATAAATTTATACAAAAGAGAATTAACTTTCATTTTGCTAAAATTCCTGCTTTATTATCTGTTAAAACAGCCAAACCAATATCCGAATTCATATAATGGGGTATTTGTTCTGCCAGACAATGAGGATACTATAAGCTATAGTAATAAGATGCGGTACTGGAGCAGGAACACACACACACACAGACAATAGACCAGAACAAGGAGCCCAGAAATTGTCCCATCAATATACAGGGACAAGATAGAGTGTTAAAGATAGCAATATAAGACAACTGGAAAGAACAGGTTCTGGTAGTTCATGGGGCAACTGACTATGTGGGTAAAGATAAAGTTGTATTCATACACCAAATCATATTTAAAGATAGATTCTAGATAAATTGAAGATCTAAATGATAATGACTAATGTATAAGGTTAATAACAGAAGGTGTAGAGAACTTTTTTTTGGTGTGTGGCCTGGCATTGGGAAAAGACCATCTTATTTTTTTACATTTTTATGCCTACACAAAAATGATAAGAACCCATTGGTTCAATATTATTATCTCATATCCAGCTCGAGTTCAAATGGCAAAGATTCTTTAAACAAGATCTAAAAAGTACAAACCATAAGTCAAAAAAGAGACAACAATATCAATATTAAGGATTTCTATTCAGTAAAGAACATTGAAAAAGGAAATGGCAGATTAGGAAAATCTACAAGGAATTCTACCTAGAAATTGCAAGGAGATGTCAAGCAAATATGGTCACTAAACATACTGTTTAGTTTACCTGAGATTTTTGCTTCTAATAGCAAGAATTTCTTTAAAAAAATAGCAAGAATTTCGTGATGAAAGAAGCAAAGTACTTTAGTTTAAAAGTCATTTCTTAGACAGGCAGCTGTTCCCCTCTTTGAGGAGCACTGACCAAGACTGTTCAAAGAACTCCATATCAGCAAGATAAAAACAAGAAACTCAATACAAAAATGGGTGATGGATATGAATGGGCAATCCTCAGAAGAGGAATCTCAAATGACTGAAACATGTGAAGAGATGTTTCAGTTCACCAATAACCAGTGAAACACACATCAAAACCAGGAGTTACCATTTGTATCCATCAGAATGGCAAATCAGAAGGGTGGATGATGGATACCAGGTGTTGGCAGGTGTGTGGGGAGCTGAGGATTCTGTGCACCTTGAGTGTAGGAGTGTGAACAGGTACAGCCAGTTTGGAAAAAAAAATTTTATTATAATTAAATATGTATATGTTCTTTGGCTCAGAGATCCTGTTCCTGGGTATAGGTCCCAACAAAATTCTTCAAATGGGAAGATGGATGAGGATATTCACAGTGGCATTGGCTATGGCAGCCAGAAATCACTGGCATCTTGGTTGTGCATTCCAAGGGAGTGGATCTGTGAATGCAGCAGGCCACCATGGAAGTGGAAGCACCCTTGGTAATAATGAATTATACAGCCCAGGAAGGCATCTCAAGTCCCTTACCAAGTGCAAAATTGTGGAAGGAGGAGCTCGATAGCATTATATCAGCAATCCTCAAACTTTGGTCTCATATACTTAAAAATTATTGAAGACCCCAAAGAGATTTTGTTCATGTGGGTTATAGTTCTGTATTTATCATCATCAGAAACTGCAAATTTTAGGCCATTTATCAATTTATTTAAAAAAGACAAATCCATTACATGTTAACATATTTTATCAAAAACAGTTTTATTTTCCAAAATAAAAAGATATAGTGAGAAGTGGCATTGTTTAACATCTTGTAAATCTCTTAAATATCTGGCTTTACAAAAAAACAACTGGATTCTTATACTGGCTTATGGATTCATTCTGTTTTGACGTAACACATCACGTAAACTCTGGGAAACCCCACCATGCATTCATGAGAGAATGAGATGAAATAGGCAAATAATATCTGGGTATTATGAAAATAGTTTTAAGCTTGTGGATCCCTGGACCATACTTTGAGAACCACTGCATTTAATGTTTATTGGTAACACATAAGTCCACATCAAATTTCACTACACATTTTATCCTTCAGGCATATCAAGGCTGTAGATCAAATATATTGGGTCAGTGCCTGTGGGATACAAGACGGGAATGGGAGGTGGATGGAATAACGTGGAAAATAAAATACACAAAGCAAAATAAGAAAAAGTCTGTGTGTATTTTATTGGGGATTATGATTAACTCAGGTCTCTACCTGAGGTACAAAAATAAAGTGACATAAGATGAGAGTCCAGTGTGGCTGCTAAGTGGAGCATGACTGGTCAGGGCTTTGTGGGAGGCAAGGAGGCCAGCGTGTATGTGTGTGTATGTGTGTGTGTGTTTGCAGGTAACTGGGACAGAGCCATGAACTTATCCAGGCTCAAATCCATGATGATGGGCCAATGGTGAGGAGACACAACCCCCATTGCTTCCTTTCCTACTTCCCTGGACACCTCCCAACCCTGGACCAGACCTGGATACCCTCATATGGACTCAGGCTTCCAGGGCTGAGGCTGGCCAGAGTGGAGAGCTCTGTCCTCCCACCTGTACCCCACTACTGCAGTGTTATGGGCTCTACAGCAGGGCTGAGAAAAGATGTTCTGGGTGACCCCAAAGGCCCTTTCAGACATCTAGGACATGACATGATGGCCATTTGGTGGCCTCTGAGTGTGGAGGGGGTGGGCCAGCTCTGGGTCAAATACCACCGGGCTTCTCCCTCCTAGCCTCCACCCTGCTGGGTAAGGCTCAAGCCTCATATCCTTGCATGCCAGCTGAGCAGTACCCTACCTGGATTGACCATCCCCCTTGCCTCAAGGCAGGCCCCACAGCTCTGCCCAGGCCCCCTGAAGATAACTGGGGTCTTCCCAGGCTCTAGGTAGAATTGAATGGATGCTCTACTCCAAGGCTCACCCCTACCAGTGATTCCACTGCTGGCAGACTAGTTCACTGGTAGCCCTGTCCCACCCTGCCCTGTCTGCTAATCATCTTTAAGAAGGCAGGTGTCCTGGAGAGACTGCCCATATCTGTGTTTTACACCTTATCACCCTGCTCAGCCTTTCCCCCTCTTTCCCAATTCATCCCTACAGGTCCTTTGTCGCTCTTGTCCAGCTGCCCCTCCACCTTGATCTAGGGGTCCTCCTCCTGTGGCTGACACCCTGTTGTCCCCCGATTACAGTATAAGGGATTGAGTTGTTCTTGTGTCTCCAGGGCCTGGCACTCAGAGGGGGTCTGATGTTTGAGGAATGAACCAGAGAAGTAAAGAATCGTGCAGGAGTGGTGGCTGTAAGGGACAGGGGGAGCTTTGGTTAGCAAGGGTGAAAGCTACTTCCTGCCATGTCCCTGTTCCACCATGGCCAGGTGGCTCTGCCTCCCTGTCCTCTACTCTTGGGACAGCCAGCGCCCTTCTTATCTATATCCTTTTAAAAAATATGAAGTATTTCAAACAGGCAGAAAAGTTGAGAATAATATAATTAGTTAATGTAATTAATAGTCATGAATCCCCAGCTTATATTCAGCTGGGATGTCCGGGTTGTTAAAATACTAAACTACATTCATACAGGCTGGTATGTAGCTGTCATCCTGAGCCCTTAGATTACCATGCTTTCCAAAATGAAGACCTCCTAGACCTCTCTGCCACCTGGCAATTAAAGGGTTAATGCCTACCCCAGCCTTTGGGTGTGATGTGGGGCGCACCTGGGTGCCACTATCTTAGGAGTTGTTACATATTTGAAATATCCTCTTGCAGGAGCCATTCTTAGCTTTGTCAGAGTAGAACATATTTTTATGTTTATTCCAGATTTTCTTCAAAGAAATAAAACAACTGGGAACATTGAAGCTCTCTATGGACCCCTTCCCACTTCATCTCCACCATAACAAATTCACTGTTCTTCATTCCCTTGCATGTGGTTATGTTTTTGCTACATAGGTAAGTATCCACAAACAAGATATTGTACTGTTTTGCATAATTTGAAACTTTATATAAATGCTACCAAGCTGTACATATCCTTCTGCAATTGTTTTTTTGCCCAATATTGTTTCGAGATGGTCCGTGTTAACACACGTAGCTTCAATTCATTCATTCTCACTGCTAAAATGTATTCCATTGTGTGAATATATCATGATTTTTAAAATCTCCTTTTGATGGAGTTTGAGAATGTTTCCAATTGTTTTTTGCAAACAGTGATACAATAAACATTCTTGTACATATCTTTTGGTGTGCGTGTGCATGGGTTTCTGTTGGATGGGGTTCCAGTTATCTGTGGCTGCATAACAAACTGTCCCCAAACTTAGTGGCTTAAAATGACAACCGTTTTGTATCTCACAATGCTGTGTATCAGGAATTTGGGGGCAGGGCTCAGCTGGGAGATGCTTCTGTTCCAGAGGCATTGACTGTGGTCACTTAGTGGGTTCACTTGTTGGAGGTACTCTGAGTTGGTCAGGAAGGTGGTTTGGCTGGAAGACTAAGCTCAGTGGGACTGTCGACCAGAGCACCTATCTTTGGTCTCTCTTGCATAAGTGGTCTTTAGGTAATCAGATATGAGGGCTCAGGGACCCAGGGGTCAGTAGTCCAGCAAACAAGGCAGAAGCCACGTGACTTTTTATATTACTTAACATTACTTCCCCTGAACTTATTGATTGAAGCAGTCATAGACTCATCCAGATTTCAGGGGAAGGAACATAGAGCCCAACTGTGGATAAAGGGAACATCAGACAATTTGCATTCTTAAAAACTGCTTCACTTACATACTTGAGAGCACAGCACCTGCCTTGTAGGGTATGGGCATCTTTGACTGTACCAGGTACCACCCAGTTGCTCTCCCAAGTGAAAGTATAGGCAAAGTATGAGGGTTCCTGGTTCTCCATTGCCTCACTGACACCTACTATTGTCAGACTTCTCCTTTTTTTATTTTTTGAGAAATAGTAATTTACTATGGTTTTAATTTATTTAATTTTAATCATAATACATCATGACTAATGATGAAATTGAATGTCTTCTATGTTTATTGGCCACCTCAGTTTTCTTTTTTCCAAATTGCCTGTTCATATCTCTTGCCCATTTTTCTATCGGGTTGTCCATCTTCTCCCAATTTACCTGTAAGAGTTTATTATATGTATTACTTAGATGCCAATCCTTTGTCAGATATATGCATTATAAATATCTTCTCTCAGTTTGTGGTTAATCTGCTCACTTTTGAAATATCTTTATTCTGATGTTGTTAAATTTACCATTCTTTTTCTTGATGGTCTGTACTTTTTGTGTTTTAACAAGTGCTTTCCTGTTTCCTTAGCATCACCTGCTGTTATGCCTCCATGTGCTTGATTTCTCCAGACTGGCTAGATTCTGACTGTTCTTCCCCTGACCCTGGTCTGACCTCCACATCTTCGCTCTGATGTCATCTCCACTTGGAATGCCTCTCCTCCAGGGTGGTCATGCAACTCCACCACTCCTCACAGCCTGCGCTGATCCCTGTCCCTCCAGGCATGTTTCCAGAGACTTCTGCTCTTCCTTTCCCCTCCTCCTCTCTTCTTTTCTGGACTCCCAGACCCACTAGTGCCTGTTTTAGCTTCTCTTTATTTCCTGCAGCTGCATGCAGGTCTGGATTTGCAGGGCTGGATTTTTAGGGTTGGGGTGTCCCTTTCAGCACTGTGCCTACACCTGGGAAAACTGGTTCTTGAGTTTGGCTGCATAGGCCCAGGGGTTATATGGCCCCTGAGTGTCATCAACAGAAACATCAAACTTTCAACCATGTTCACAAAAAAAATATTAAAACAATCAAACATCGTTAAAACAGAATATTAAAATAATAGCATAGTTTAATACCTAAATACCCTAAGATATATAAACAAAAAATAAACACAATTTAAAGCAATAATTAAAGAAATAAAACTCCTAATTGCCATCAGTCCCTTTGTCACTGATCTCTGCTGTGATTAACCGGCATTTCTTCTGATTTTGAGGAAAGCCATCATCTTTGGAGGTTCTAGGACCAGTGTACTGTCCCTTTTTCACAGCTTCCATGGTAAGGGCAGCTCTGGGCCTCTCTGGCCATGCAAGGAGCACATAGCTCCCAACAGATACACTTTTGTGCTCCTAGAGGATCCTCACTCTTGGCCCTTTTCCTTGGGTGCTTAGCCTCACATGGAGCTCCTTCTGTTTCCTAAAAGCAGTGCAAAACCTCTGTCATCTCTAAGAAGAGATGGTAGCAGCAGAAGAAGGGAGCATGCTGACCTCCCCTCTGAGGGTGGGAGTCAGAATGAAGGATGGGGTAGCCTCCACTAGGCAGGAATGTGGGGGGCTGGAAGCAGAGGGATTTCTCAGGGGGGATGGAATCTCCAGGGTCAGGGAGATGCAGACTTTGGTACTGGGCAGGAAGGGTAATGGGAGAAAAGTGAGGATGAAAGGGGATTAGCTGGTCCAGGGGAATGACTTGACGAGGAGCAGTGGGATGTTGGTGTAAAGAAAGCCTGTCCTCCCCATGGTCAGCTCAGGAATACAGGAGGCTGAGGATGAGGGGGATGGGGACCTCTAGGTGTGAAGGTGAGGGCTGGGTAGGGACAAGTATGGTGCTGGCTTGGGCTCAGGGTGGAGCTGGTCTAGCACGGCATTAGGGACACAAACTATGGACAGACCATCTGGGCTTGAAGCTCTTGCCCTTTTGTGCCTTAGTTTCCTCACTTTTAAAATGGGGGAAGGATAATATGATGTATTCTCTAGGGTTTTAAGAAAATTAAACTCATTTTATTTATAGAATGATTAGAACAATGACCAACACAGGTGCAATTTAATTGAACTTCCCCCAACCTTTTTAAAACAAGTACCGATTAGTCCTGAGAGGTAGATGGTGCAGGTAATGTTCCTTATTTGAAAAGTGGAGAAACTGAGGTCCAGAGCTTGGAAGTGTTCTTCAGCGAGACTCGGAAGCCCTGCTCGGGGTTTTCCCAAGAGGTAGGGTGGAAAGGCATTCTTGCCCCAAGTGCCTCCCAAGCCTGGGGAAGCTTCCATGCCACCCCTGCTGTGATAACAGCGTGCCATCCAGTCTTTTGCCAGTGGAAAACCTGAGAGCAGAAGAAGGGCTGCTATCCAGTTTGTTGCTGCAAGTCTTGGCTCTACCGGCAGTGTGGAACTCTGCTGCTTGGGAGGGAGTGGTGTGGCTGGCCCAGAGAGGGCAACAGTCCCTGGAGACTGGGAAGGGACACTCCCACATCCTCCTAGCTCCACATCCCCTTCCTGGCACAGCTCAGACCACAGGGTGCTCAGACTGCAGAGAAGCCCCTCTCATGGGATTTGATGTTTAACTGTAGGTTGGCTGAGGGCAATGCTTATCCTGAAGGAATGAATGGGGAATAGTGGGATTTCAGTAACAGCAGAGAGGCCTGAAGAGTGGGGTTTGGGCCGAGCCTTAGTTTCCAGGCACGGATCAATATCACCTTAACTCCTCCTGACTCCAGCCCTTTGGGCAGATGCCAGGAACAAATCAGTGATTAACTTCAGGCATCAGCCTATTCCCTGCAGTCATCAAAGCTTGCCCACTCACCTGTTTAGTTTTTTCTTCATTCTGCATCCATGCATTCATGTATCCATCCATCTACCCATCATCTCTCCATCCATCCACTCATCTACCCACCCAGCTACTCACTTTGTGTTAGAGGGGCACCAAGGTCCAAGCTTTGGGAGCCAGCAGGCTGGGTTTGCTGTCCTGGACCTAGTGTTTACAGGTTGGCTTCCCTTGTGCAGGTCACTTCTCTGTGCCTCAGTTTCTTCAACTTTGCAATGGGAATGATGGTAGTACCTACTTCATAAGACCTTTTGTGAAGCTTGAGACACACACTTGTTGGAGTGCTCAGCACACACAATATGTTTTATGTATTAGCTGTTATTTCTTCTTCAATTCACTCATTTTTTCAGTTTCTCCATTCATTCTGTTCACTCACTCATTTATTTACAATTACTACCCTAGTCTAGGGAAAAGAACTTGACTTTCTTTTTGGTTCTTTTTATTCCCTTCTATCTCTAGTTTTTGGTTTGAGGATTGGGGCTTTTCTTTTTCTTCTTCTTTTTAAAAGATTTTATTTATTTATTTATTTATTTATTTATTTAATAATAAATATTATTATTTATATTATAAGCGGGGCGGTGGGGGTGAGGGAGAAGCAGACTCCCCCCTGAGCAGGGAAGCTGGGTTTGATCCCAGAATCCTGAGATCATGACCTGAGCTTAAGGCAGATGCTTAACTGACTGAGCCACCCAGGCTCCCTACTACTGGGGCTTTTCTTAAAAAGCAATGCTCCAAGATGATCCCAGAGTCTGGATTTTAAGAAGGACTGGAAGAGGGGAGGACCTTCAGCAAATTCCCAGAACCCTGTCCACCAGTCTCAGTTGCTGACCGACTGGGCAGCTCTTGGGTTCCTCGGTCCCATTTACCCACCTTTGCCCACTCTCTTCCAATGGGTAGAGATCAAAAAGCGAGAAGGACAAGAGAGGGATTGCCAGCCTCTTTTCTATGCTAGGTTTTCTACAGACCTTCCCTGATTTAATCTTCCTTACAACCTTTTAAGGTTTAAGGTTAGTCCCATTTTCCATTAAGAAAACTGAGATTCAGAGAGGGGAAGTGACTTGCCCCAGATCCCAGAGCAGGAAGGTAGCAGAGCTGGGATTCATTCCTGGGTATCCTAGGTCCCAAATCTCAGTTCTCCTTCCAACTCCAGTAGCCCTTAATGCTGTCACTGGTTTGGAGGGCTGCCCAGAGTTTCTTGCCTGTGGCTCCCTTACCCCTACTCTGCCAACTGTCTCAGCTCTCCCTAGGAGCTCAGTCTGCGCACCCTCCTGACTTGCCCATTGAAGTCTCAGGAGCTGGTGGAGATTTGCAACAGTTTCAACTGGAGTTGGCTTGTGTGGGAGTGTGCTTGACTCTGAGTTCTCTTGGGAGAGCAAGGCCTCTGTGGTTCTCACCGTGGTGGCAAGGGTGACCAGCCAGCTTGGGAAGCCAACGGGAGTGGGTCTGGAGAGGCTGTTCCTCTACTTTCCTTCCTCACTCTCAGGCCTCTGATAGGCCAGGTTGCAAAGGCCTGGCCCGAAAGAACCGAGACACAGTCTTCTGCTGACTATTGCAAAAACAGGTACAGAGTCCGTCCTTGTCCTTGCCAGGCCGGAACCTGGCCTGAGGCCCAGGCGGATGCAGGCCTCTGGGAGCTTGCAACTCACATCCCTCCCATGGTCCTCCAGCCCAGGGTGGCATCTCTGCGTCAACTCTCTTCAATTCTATCCATTCTACACGTACTTCTGGAGCTTCATCCATGTGCTAGTCAGTCCTGTGCCAGCTACTGAGAGCACTGGCCCTCGGGGGATTAGCCCATGTGAAAGTAGTCAAGAGGAGTCAATGAGGAGAGCTCTCCAAGGGGATAGCCATCAGGGTGGGGTGCAGGGAGCACGAGTCCAGGAGTCCAGGATGAGACAGGATTTGCCTTGTACATCTCACAACACATGTTAGTGCCCACACATGAGATGCCGTGCTGGGGTCACAGGCCACGGTGGCTCCAGGCCAGAAGATGAGGCTGACGTCATTGAGACCTTTGCGGCAACAACTAGACAACCAGGCTCTTCACACTGGCCTCAGTTGTGTCTGCCTTCTCAAATAGTCTGGTTCAGTTTTGAGAAAAATATATGGTGCCAGGATCCCAAAAGACCCATCGTTAGGCCACCGGGTAAATAAACCGTTGCGTGTTCACACGATAGCAGCAAAAAAGAACAAAGAACAAACTCTTGCTCTGTGTAACGAAGGGAGTGCCCCTCGCAGCCCCAATGATGAACCATGGCAGACAGGTGTGCACATACACTGTCTAATTCTACCTATACCATGGTCAAGAACAGACAAACTTGAATGTGGGGATGGAGGTAAGAAGGGTAGGCACCTTTGGGGGCATCAGGAATGGGAAGGGCTGGCTATTTTCATCTTGAGCTGGGTGCTGGCTACACAGGTGTATTCATATAAAGAAACTGGACATGTGTCCTTTTTATATGTCTCTTATCTTAATAAAAAAGTAAAAGTAAGCAAACAAAAACCCGAACAATCTTGTGAAGCGTGGTAACAGACGTCTGATGGATTTTGGTTTATCGGCTTCTCTATCCTGATGGCAATGCCCCAGATTCCTCCAGGAAATACTACCCTCCATCAGTGGACACCACCTCGGGTGGACATGTGGCTATGCGTGGCCAACTAGACACTCCTTGGAATGTGCATTTTGGTCAGACTAAAGAGAAAAGCCTGGAATGGTGGGGATTCTCCAACTTTAGAGGCTGTTGGTTGGCTGGCCCTGCTCTTGGACACCCATGGAGGCTGCAGGATGGTCTATCTTTTGGACAGCTGGCTTCCCTCCATCCTAGGGAGCCCCCCAGCCTTCCAGCTAATTCCACTTGGCTTGGGTCAGGCTGTCAGTTTCAGAGAACCAGCCCTATGACTCTTTACCAGCTTTGTACAAGCACCGGGCTTTGGGGGGCGTGGGGTAGGGATGGGGAAGCCCAGACTTGACTCCTTAGCCTTTGGGACACTATTCTTTGAGGAAGAAATCAGGGCCCTTCTGGGATGCCTGTCTATGATCCCACCTCACCCTCCATGGATCACACAGCATGAGTCCGGAAGAAACCTTTGCCGTTCCAAGTTTCTTAGGTTTGTGGGATGCTTGTTACTGAGGTGCAGCCTGGCTTGTCCCTGCTGACAGCCACCACCTAAGCCTGCCAATGCTGCCTCCCTTTCCTGTGGAAATCACAACAACGTCTCTGGCCCACATTTCCCCCTGTTCCCTCCGCCTCGTGACCAGTGTCAGTGCTTCCTCATGCACCCCTTCCCCATGACATGGCTGCCCCCTTCTCTTGGAAATCTGTGCATATAACTAGTTCTCTCTTCAGTGGCAGCTGCCCTCCTCAGCTGTGGCTTTTCCCTACCTACATAGTAATAAAATGTGTAGCAAGCAGCATTTTGTCTCTCTGTGCCTGGCCAGCTCCTTCACCTCCTCCCGTCTCCCATTAGGGGTCCCGTCTGGGGAGGCCCGTCCTCACCTGGGACCCCTCCCTGTGTTCTGAGATGCCTTCAGTGCTCTACATCACTTTTTACCATAATGGATGGCTTCAAAATGTGGTCTCCTTTGGAAGGCTCTAATCTCCCATCAAACAGCAACTGGTGCTTTCTTGCTCACTGCTTGTATTCCTGGTGCATGGTGTGTACCCAATAAGTAGTCGTTGTTGAATGACTGAGTGTATGACTTTGGTGTTGACCACAGCCACCCTGTGGAGTCTGGCCAAGAAGAGGCGGGAATAAGAATGGGTTAAAGATGGTTGCAAAGTGATGCTACTCTCCTCGTCCAAAGGATGTGTCTGTTTCCCCCACCCCATGCTTATGAGCTACGTTTTGACAAATAGAATGTACCAGAAGGGACACTGTACCTTCCAAGGCCAGCCCCAGTGCTTATGGGATCGGCAATGTCTTCTTTTTCATCTTGGAAGGTTCCTCCTTGGAACCCAGCAGCCATGGGGAACATCCCACTTGTAGGAGAGCCGAAGCCCCCCAGTTGACAACCCCAGCTGAGTTCCCAGCCAGCAGGTGGGATGGACTGCCCGCTGTGGGGCTGAGACAATTCTAGAACTTCCAGCTTAGCCACAGGCCAGCTGAATCTGCTGAATGAGCCTCCATTGATGTTGCGTGGAGCAGACCTTCTTCTCACACCCTGCCAAATTCCTGACCCACAAGAATCCTGGGCAAACGGAGTGGCAGCTGATTTAATTGCTGGGCTTTGGGGGAGGGTGTTAGGCAGTGAGAGACAACAGAGGCCATGGTCTTGCATTATTTATGAAGCTCACAGCGACCCTGTGATACAGATATGATCACCATGCTACAGATGATGAAGACTGAGGCCCAGGGATTGAATACTTTGCCTAATATTACCAACTTGGAGAAGGTGACAGAGTGGGCTTTTGTCTGCCTCCAAACCCGGCCTCCTTGCGTCCATCCCCCTGCCCTCTCCATCTGGGAGAGAAGTGACTCAAGACCCAGTGGATGGGCCTAGGGGTGGGGGGGTGCTGGGACCCAAGAGCCACCGTGGTGGGAAGAAGAGGGGGGAGAGGGTGTTTGGGGGAGACACCCCGTGACCGGCCAGCCCAAAGTGGCCCCAACCCTGGATGGGCATGAATGCTTGGCTGTGGGCCTGGGGGTGAAATCACATTTCCCCCACCAGGCCATTGCTCGGTCGCAGCGTGCCCCTGGCCTCACACCGCCTCGCTCCCCTTGGCTTTGCCTGGGAACAGACGCTGTCAGCGGCAAGAGAACACCCTGAGGCTCAGCTACGCTTGTCGGGAGGCATTAGCGTGGGGCTTTGAAGTGGGGACCTCCCGGCCTTGCTCAGATGCTCTTTGCAGGGCTTTCTAAGGGCCCATGGGGGTGGGGGCCATCCTGGGCCAGCATGGGCACTCGCAGCTCGGCTGGTCTCCTCCCTGGCACTTGGCTTCCCCGGTCCCCTTTATCCCGGCGGGAGCTTGGAGGGCTCGGCACTGCATCGGCCAGCGCAGGCTGCCAGCCAGGCTTCTCGGGTGCCCCTGGCTCGGATTAAAGCAGCAGTAGTAGGTGGGGACCTCGAGAGAGACACCACCCCATCAATACCTGAGACCTTGTCCCCTAGGGATTTCCACCTTCCGCCAGCAGGGACTTCTTTCCAGTCTCTCATCTGTTTTCGTCCTGTGTTCCTCCTTTTCCTCTTCCTTTCTTTCCTCTATCTTCATTCTTTTCTTTCTCGCCTTGCCTCCCTCCTTCCCTTCCTTCCTACCCCTCTTTTGCTGTTTCAGTTTTTTTCAAAGCGACATAGTTTAGAATCAACTAGTTTGACAAGGCTTGTTGCCAAAAACAGCAATCCTAGACCCTCTTCTCTCATTGCCCCTTTCCCAATATTGAAACTCACGGTTTTGCCGCCTACCTCTCTGTCTCTAAATGACATGTGTGTAGGGTCAGTTCTGGACCATCCTCTATTCACTT
The DNA here is from genome assembly GCA_003697995.1 of Taxidea taxus jeffersonii. Classification (NCBI taxonomy): domain Eukaryota; kingdom Metazoa; phylum Chordata; class Mammalia; order Carnivora; family Mustelidae; genus Taxidea; species Taxidea taxus. The sequence continues at coordinate 17,136 of RCUC01050236.1, read as the reverse complement.
CCTGCCAGGCAAGATGAGAGTTGAGTTCTTTTTCTTCCTTGCCAAGCACGTTCGTGCACATTCAGCCCCACCATCCGCGAAATACAGTTATTGCGTTATTTTGCTTGGATATCATTTTTCTAAATTAAATTAAAGCTGTGAGCTATGAGGAACATTTGGAATATTTTCCCTTTGCTGAAAGACTTACTGTTTTCATGAATCTCTTTCTGGGCTCTCTTTCTCAGTGGTCGTTTCATTTTTAGAGTCCCTATCATGAATTTTACCGCAGACTGTCAGTCATCTAAATCTTGTCCCAAGGTGTTCGTTCATTTATGTGGGACATTCTGTCATTATTCATCAGCACAACGTCCCTCCCAGAGCCTTGACTGTTCCAGTCTGTTCTGGCCCCTTGTCTGCAGGGACACGGCTGTCATTGCACGGCTTCCCTTCTCCATCATCCTTGGGAGTCCTTCAGTCCCTCTCCTTTTGATTTCTGAATCCTATGTCTTCCTTCCTCTCAGTTCACTCCCTCTCAGTAGTGGAGCACAGCTTCCAGGAGCTTCCTAAGAAAGCGGGTGTGGCTGCTTTTTGAAACCCAAGCGGTTTCGACCCGAAACTCTGGTCGAAAATACTGTCACCCTTGATGGCTGGGGTGCTGGGGTCTGACATTCCAGGTTGGAAATAATTTTCCCTCAGACTTCTGAAGACTTTGTTCTTTTGTGTTTTAGCTTCCAAAACGGTGGAGAAGACTGGAACCATCCGTATTCTTCGCCTTTTGTATGAGATTATTTTATTCCTCTCTCTTAAGAGCAGGGATCTTTTCTTTGTCCCAAAGAATATCCAATTAATGCACATTGGAGTGGGCCTATTTTCACCACCTGTGTGGGTCCTTCGGTCTTTCTTTCTTTCTAGAACTCATGTTCTTTAGTTCTGCAGAATATCCTTGAATTATTTCAGTGGCAATTATTTCATTGGCAAGTTCCTCCCCTCCTGTCTTTCTGAAATGCCTGTTATTTGAAGGTCTTGTGGATTTGGGTTCAGATTCTTCTGTGCTCTTTTGTATGTTCTTTCTGTCTGTGTGCTCTAGGCTGGGTAAGTGCCTCCCTTTCATTTTGTAACTACTGCCCTCATGTCTTTAATTTCCACAAGCTCATTTTTTTGTTCTCTGAAGGTTCTTTTTATCATTTTTTAAAAAGTTTTTATTTATTTATTTATTTGAGAGAGAGAGAGAGAGCAGGGAGAGGAGCAGAGGGAGAGGAACGGTGCTGAGCACAGAGCCCAACACAGAGCTTGACGTCACCACCTTGAGATTGTGACCTGAGCCAAAAACAAAAGTGGGACACTCCACCGACTGAGCCATCCAGGCATCCCTCAAAGTGTTCTTTTTGACGGCATCCTCTTCTTGTTTCTGGAATGTAAGGGAATCTCTTCTCTCCTGAGGGGATTAATGATCATTCCTCGATGCTCCTTGCCAGCCTGCCTCTTTCTCCTTTGTTTGTTTTGGGGACCTTTCCTGAAAGGCAGCTCCCAGGGGTCTGGAAACCTTGGTATTCTGTGCATATTTGAGATGGAAGAAAACAAAGCCGAGCAGAGGCTCTGTGCTCACAGGTGTGGACCGTAGGCTGCGAGTTTCACCAGCGGGTGATCAGCTACCCCATTTGGCACATACCCAGGTCTTTCTTCTTCAGATTCCACAGAGATTAATCTGATTTCTTTCCTAGAGGGTAAAGGCCTGGTTGCCAGTACTCGGGAGGGTAACTACGGCACAGCACCGACATCCAAGGTCATCCAGCTGAGTAAGTGGGGGGCCCGGGGTTCGAACTCTGACAGACCACTCTTGTCTCCCCACTGCACTATCTCGGGTCATATGCAGGAGGGTCATGACTGCACGAAGCTGCTGCTCTTTCCTAAAGGATACATACCTTGTTGGCCACTTTCTAGCTAGCGTCTGTAGCCATATAAAGTTTATGCTCACATTTCCCACATCTTCACTTCAACCTTGCCACCACGGACTGCTCTGGCTTAAACAAACCAAACTTTGATAGCACACCTAAAACTATCAGAATAACACAAAACATGCAAGGGAGGGGTGTCTGGGTGCCTCAGATGGTTGAGTGTCTGCCTTTGGCTCAGGTGATCCCGGGGTCCTGGGGATCGAGTTCTGCATTAGGCTCCCGGCTCAGTGGGGAGCCTGCTTCTCCCACTGTCTCTGCCTGCTACTCCTCCTGCTTGTGCTCTCTTTCTGTCTCTCTGACAAATAAATAAATAAGATCTTAAAAAAAAAAAACAAAAAAGAAAAAAATGTGCAAGGGAAAAGTGCTAATTTCATAGTTTGGATTCAAGACTTCAGAGAGGTGAATTAAGCTGCCCAGGATCACACAGCAGAAGCAGCAGGACTGGGGGTTTGATTCCTAAGCTCGGGACCACTGCCTTATCCCTTAATGAAGCCCTTTGCCCTGGGTCACTTCCTTTCCTGCCCTGTTCTTATTGGCCTCAAATGCCCTTTTGTTTTCCTTCCCGGGGTGTGTCTGACTTGCCTTTCACCTCACAGAGCTCCATGTAGTATCTGGCACATAGTAGGTGCTCTTACATACCTCTTGAGATGAGTGGAGCCCAGAGATGAGAAACAAAAGCTTAGAGAGACAGGTGATCTCTTCCAGATGGTCATACCACAGGGACCAGGTCCTCTGACTCCTGGAAGCCAGATTAACTGCTTAAACCCTGGAGAAAACCCAGCAGGGGTCAACGTTTTGGCCAACAAAGGCCTTCTGTGTTCAGAGAGCACCTGCTTGGGTGGGGTTCTGGCGGGGAGAGGGGCTGGGGGAGCTCCTGCCAGCTCTGCCGAAGCGATGGGCTTAGCCAGAGCCTGGGGAAGGAGTGCCACAAGGCGGAGGGGCCCTATTTCGTTCTTTTGAGTTTTCACCTTGGCCCTGGGGCTACGGTTGCCTGAGAAAATGCAGAATGTCCAGTTAAATATGAATTTCACATAAGCAACCTACCATTTTTGGAATACGTATATCCCAATGATCACATGGGGTATATATATATCTATATACAAAAAAAAATTTCTCATTGTTTACTTGTGATTGGATCTAACCAGGAGTCTGATATTTTTATTTGCTAAAACTGGCACCTTCCCTGGTGCCGGTGGCTTGGGGCTGGGGGATCGGGCAGCTGAGAAGGATAGGGGCCTCCTGACATTTACGGTGTCATGCTGCTGAAGTTGGCTGTGTCACGTGAGGCAGGCTTTTGCCCTGAGTCCTCATGGCACATGAGGAGGTTATCCAGGTGCCACAGGCCCAGGAGGCGAGGTGGGCCCCAGATAGGGCCAAGGGTATGATCCTGCTCCTTGTAGTCACCTCAGGCCAGGGATGTGGACTTACTTCCAGTGCAGAGACCTATCTGACTCCAGTCGTTTCTCAGGCTCCACCCATACCAGCCCTCCCGGCCCAGCCTCACCCTCCCGCAGCTCCTTGCTCACTGCCCACCTCTCCCAGCAGCTCCACATGGTAGACCAGAAACTGCAGCATGAAGTCAGGAGTCCCGCTCCTCAGAGTAAAGGGCTCCCACCAAGTCCTTCTAAGGCCTTCGCCTTCCCCTCCTAGTCTCCCTCCAGCCCTGTCTGCTCCCCACCCTGGGCTCTTCCTGGTTCTTCAGACCCATCAAGGGCTCCTGCCTCTCCTGTTTCCCAATGCTCCCCTTACTTCTGTCTTTACCCCATGGCATGTTGGGAGCCTCCTCTGTAGCTGACTGGCCAATGGCTGACACCCTGCCCCACAGGGAGAAGACCCGATGGATGGTGCAGCTGCAGCCTCTGGAGAGCCGGATGGTGCTGGCCAGGCTATCATCCAGGACCTACAGTAGGAAGGCAAGTCAGGATCTTTCTGGAAGCCTGGTTTTCCTCCCTCCTTCCAGGATGCCAGGGGTCCAGTAGGGGGATATACTGCCCCCACAGCCTGGGCAGAGGGGCTTGCCTGATGCAGGCCCTTCATGCAGGAGGCCCCCACTGCTCAGGGGCCTGCAGGGAGGAGGGCTTGGCTTGGGCTGTGGATGCACTCATGTGCGGTCAGACAAGCGGCTGAAAGAGTGAAACCTTTCCATACTGATTGGTTCAGAGTCTTTGCTGGCGTATCAGTCTTACTAGTCACTCAGTGGCATTGCTGGCAGGCTTAACGGATGGGCCTTAACTGGAGGGCCTGTGGCTGCCAAGTGGGCCGAAGGGTGGGGGGCAGCCTGGCTCCTGGGGGAGCAGCAGTGGAGGCCAGGAACCCTCCCTGATTGTGTGTTGTTGCTGGGGCCCAGAGCAGGCTGTCTGGGTCAAGTCCGGGTGGGAAGCCCTGGGTCCAGGTACGCTAGCCATCTGGGCCCTGAAGACTCTCATTGTGGAAGTGGAAGTGTGGCAGGAGTGTCCCTGTGTCAGGTTGGGTCTCAGCTCAGATAAAGGGCATTTTAAAATCTGGAAGGAGCCATGTCCCACGAAAGATCTCACCAACCAGGCCTGGGGAAGAAGTGAAGGGAAATTCAGATCGACTTGGTAAGTAATCTGCATTACAACTTGCATCATTTGGTAAGCAGTCCTGGGGAAAAGTAGAACGTTATTTGGCAAAGAAAAGAAAATATTTTAAAACTTCAGGTGGATATTTTAATCTACATAATGGTTCCAGGTGTTAAACATTTTGAATATCACACCTGCTGTGACTTTGCCTGTTTCTGTTGGAGGTGGGGGAAGGGTGCCCAGAGCGCGGACGGGCTGGGGTCAGGCTGCTCTGTCTGAGGTATGCCTGTGGCTGCCTCTGGGGGCCTAGGGTGGACCCATGGACACCAACTCCCAGCACTGGGGTCTGGCAGAGAAGAGTTGGCAGGGGCCAGGCTCCCTTGATCCCAATCCTTCTGGGTACAAATGATCAAAATGCAGCCCAGCTTCTTGCCCCATGTCTGTGTACTCTGCGTGGGAGGGAGCAGGGACCATTGTCAGCTTCCCAGCTGGCCAACAGCCCCCTCCCCAGACTGCTTTCCTGATGGCTTCCTGTGGGGGGCAGCGCAGCCCAGCCCCTGCCCCCAGCTCCCAGCTGCTAAGAGCAGCTCCGAGGTCACAGGGTCTTGGGGTCAAATCCCAAGACTCATGAGCTCAGGAAAGCGATACACACCTTCTAGAACCTCAGTTTTCTCATCCACAAATGAGCTGAATCCGAGAATCGCAGTACAACTTCTCAGGATGGTTTTGGGTCTTCCATACCCAGCAGGAACTCCATCATGGAACACGGCTGTGTCCCAGACTTCCCTTCACATGCCTGCCACCCCCTCCCTACCTGTGTGAGGGAGTGAGACCCCTTCTGGTGACTTCTATCTTACTTGTGATCCAGACTCAAGCTCTGATGTGGCCATGCACACCCCGCCACCCGCTCCTCTGTCTTCCTTCCTCCCCTTCCTTCCCTTCCCAGGCTGTCCCTCACTCACCCGCCCTGCAACAGCCACACAGGCCTCCTCCTTGCTGGTTCTCAAGCCCACCAGGCATGTCTACCTCAGAGCCTTTATACTTGCTGCTCCCTCTGCCTGGAGCTCCCAGATTATCCTGTCCCCTCACCTGGGTCTGGCCTCTGCCCATGTGCCCCTCCTCAGAGAGACTTTGTCCCCACTTCAAAATGCTCCCCTATCATGCTCTCCCCCTTCACCCATGATTTTGTTTTCTCCAGAGGAGTCACCCATAACAAATGTGTCTATGTGCTTGCTCGTGTCCACCTTGGAAGGTGGGTTTGGGGCACAGGTACCAGCCTGCTCTCCTTACCTTTCTCCCATGGTGTGGAAGAGCAGAGTGAAGCCCCCTCCAATGGTGACTGAGAGAGAGGCTCACCCAGCACAGGAAGGCTGCCTCCAAGAGGGCGGCCCCAGGGCCTTGGCATGGCCAAACAGCCCTACAGTGCCCTGCAAAGCCTGTTGAGGGAGCCGGCACTTTGGCTGAGGGCTCCAGAAGGAACAGAGAGAAGCTAAGTCCCCGTGGAAGGTGGTAGAGGAGACTGTGGATCTAGAAACCTCAGAGTCACCACCACATGCAATACGTCAAAGATGGGCACTTTGAGTGTCACCGTGACCCAGGGTGAAGCCGGGAGGGCTAGGTCCCCTTCACTGCAGAGAACGTGAATGGCCTCTGCCAGCCTCTCGTCTGCTCCTGGCACCCTGGCACCCAGCAACCCCACAGCAGCTTCTGAGCAATGGGGAGGATGGGCCTAAGGGGGAGGGGAGGTGAGGCTCGGCAGAACATGAGGCCAGGGCTCCCATTGGCTTTGCGGTCAGCCCTGTGGACCCTACTGACTTCCCATTAGCGTCCAGCCTTTGTTACCACTACCTTTAGGCACAGCTGGGTGCAGGACCAAAGGTCCTGCCCTGGCCAAGGGCACTACCGTCTGTGACCACAGAAACCCAGACGCTGGGACCTAACTTTCCTGTATGGCCGAGAGCCTTAGGATACATTTCACTAGCCCATCCTCCCACCTGCTCAAGGAGGGGCCAGTTTTGAAGGTTTCACGGAGACACAAAAGCCACTCAGAGGACATGAGCCTGGGGAGAGTCCGGTGCTCACCAGATTACGCAGGCCTTGGGAGAAGGGAGCCCAAGATGGCCCCCTTGCTCATGCTCCCAGGAGCGAGACCCATTCTCTGGGCTCGAGGGTGCAGAAAGCCTGCATGGACCTCTTCATGTAACACCCAGTGGGAGGGGTCGGGGAGGCCCTGTGCCTCCGATGGAGGGACTGGAAGGGGCTTTCTTGGTCTAGACACTGCCCGAGACTCTGGGCCAGAAGCTTTCCCTCCAGGGCTCACGGCTACTGGTGCAGCTGGGCAGACAGAAGCTTGGAGAAATAAAGGACCCAGGGTCACAAGTGAGGGCTGGGACAGGACCTGGGTCTGCCCAAAGCCCAAGCTCCTTCCTGAATCCTCCAGAGCCTCCTTCTAGCAGACCACGTCCATATGCCTCCCTCTACAAAGCATGAAAGAGAGGCCCAGAGGCCCAAGTCACCTGCTCCAGGTAGCCCTCAAGGGAGAGCCAAGCCAGCCTGGCCACCGCGGCTCCCTGGGGGTTGGTGATGTCCCTGGGATGGAACGCTACTCTCTCTGCCATCTCGCATTCCCCCTTACTCCTTGCTATCCCCGGGACCCAAAATGGTTTTTTGAGGCAGATGGGGCAGGTATGGCTGTCCAGCCCATCTTGCAGGTGAGGGAACTTTGGCCCAGAGAAGTCAAAGCTCTCCATCCAGGGTCACACAGCAAATCAGCTGCCTCCATGCCTGGGACCCTTTCTTCCTCTTGGCTGTGGTTAAAAACATGGTCCTCTGATGGAGCCTGAGTTCTTAATCCTGACTCTACTCTGTGAAATTGAATTTGCTTAAACCCATTTTGTCCCTTTTTTAAATGGGAAGAGTTGTGTTCTGGGGTGATGCTGGGGCCCTTAGCCCAGCATTCAGAATTGCCCCATTAACATGGCCTCCTCTCCTTGGGAGTCAGTTGGGGGGTGCGGGGGGTGCCCACCAATCTCTGACCCAATCCTATCCCCAAATCCAGGCCCCACCTGGCCTGAGGCAGCCCTGAGAGCTGGGGCTTCTGATGCGGAGTGCTGCTCTCCTCCCCAGGGCGGTGTGACAGGAGCCCATCAGGCCCTCTGGGGGCCTTGCCATTGTTTTCTTCCGTCCCAATCTGTTTTGAATAAACCACGTTTTCATCATCTTGAGCAGCAATCCCTCGGCATCAGAGGAATATTGTGAAATGTCAGCCCTTTCTGGAGGAATCTCAGCAACATGTTTTTTAATGTTCAGCATCACATATGGGGACAATAAATACTGAAACTATGTGGAACAGAACAGGACGGGAGCGTGCTTGGCGCTCAGCTCTGCTTCCCGCCGCCCTGGAGCCTGATTTTTGCATCACAATAAATTAGCTGTGGGTGGGAGAGCCCCCGGAGGCTCTGTGTGAGCCCCCTGACCCCAAGGAACCAGGTCTTGGATTCCCAGGCTCAGGTCCTCAGACCTCAAGCACCAGCTGCTCCTGGCTACTCCAAGTGGGTCCCTGACAGGGCTATGTGGGCTCATCTGTGTGTACCTGGGCCACACCTGCGGAGCCAAAGCCATTTCCTTCCTCCTGCAGAAGAGGACCCTGACGCCCGAGGAAGAGGACCTGGCTTGTCTCACCTTAAACTGCTGATGAGTCACAGAGCTGCGGCTCATACCTGGCTTTGAGGACTCTGCGTCCAGTGCTTCTTCCACATGGGGGTCAAAGACTTTCAGCTGTCAGAGCTGATAGGGTCCCAGAGACCAGTCTGCCTTGTCCACCCTCTTCACTGCAGAGAGGAGGCAACCGAGGCCTAGGGGGTGTGTGTGGACTCCCAGTAGGACATCTAGAAAATGCCTTTCAATTCGGAGGATCTGGTTTGAGTCAGGTTCAGCCACTTTTGAGACATGTGACCAGTGACACAGCATTTCACCTCCCTGAACCTCACTGTCCTTATCTGTAAAATGGGGATGTGATCCTTACCCTTTGCTGCTGCTGAGATGGTGAAGGGAATTACTACCCACAGGAGACTTGCAGCTTGTCTCCTCCAAGTACTGCCTCTCTTCCTTCCTCCCCCACTTTCCTCTCTGTCACACGGGGGTCATAATGTGTGCCCTGCCTGGCCTATCTGAAAGGAGATGATGGCTAGGAATGTGCCTTAGGACTGATAAAGTTCTGGTCACTTACAGTCGAGAATCAGTGTTATCATTGGCTCACCGAGCTGTCCAGGCTCCAGGAAGCTGTCTGTCCCCCGGACCAGCCCATAGTAGGCACAAATCCCCCCTACCCCAGCCCTCCCAACAGAGGGCTCGGTATCAGGGGCAGGCAGGCGGGCATCTTTCTGCCAAGTGCATCCTGCCTTGTGGTTGGGAGGTCATTCTGGGTACATGTGTGCTTCCTTTTAAAGATGAGCAAGCTCAAGTTCAAGGCCAGGGAGACACCTGTGATGGACTCCGCATGCCCCCAGATGCCGGGCCTCCTTCCCCTCCCTGCTGGCTCACCCTCCCCAGGTGTTGGGGGAAGCCCCTACCTAATAATTTTCCTCCAACTCTACTACATGCATCTCCCTGCACTCTCCAGAAGAACGCATGTCGAGCTGACCCGAAATTGTGGGTTTCAGCCACAAGAGGACCCGAGTTGGTCTTGATCGGCTCTTTGCAGCCCTGTGACCTGGGGTCAGTCATTCTGCCTCTCCGTTCTGCATTTCCTTTCCTGCAGAGTGAGGCTCACCTCCTTCCCCGGGTTGTTGGGGACCAGACCGATTGAATGGCTTCTTGCCTACTAGTAGGTGCTGGGTAGATGAGTCAAGATTGCTTTCTGGGATGAGTCCCCAGGCTGTTCCTCTTGATCAGAGCTGGCTCCATGAGGGTGGGGCCTGTTTTGACCTTGTCCCAGCTCCCCAGGATGACCCTGCTGGCATGATCTGGGCTCTTGTCTCCAGCCTCCTCTTGCAGCAGCTGCCGCACCAAGGCCATGCAGAAGTGAGTCATCTGTTTTGGTCTGGGTCCTGTCGGGAGCCCTGCCACTGTGGCCTCAGGTCAAGTGACCCGATTCCTCTCCAACAAATAACAGGAACTACTTACTGCTCACGTACTCGGCACCCCCAGTCTCCTATCACCCACAAACCATTTCCCCGATCCCTCCTCCCCCACGTCTATATTCATCCCCGAGTTCATCCTATCTGTTTGCATTTACTTATCTGTGGCTTCTGTGTTTTTTCAGCCAGTTCATGGCCCGGCACATAGTAGGTGCTCAGGAAAACGTGTTGATTGATGAGCTTACACATTGATTCCTTTGCTTCCTCACCCAGCCCTCCATCCAGCATTCATCCAATGTATCTCCGGACTGCACAGTGGACTTTCAGGACTGAGTTTCAGGAAGGGGAGCCCGTGAAAGAGGCAGAGGAGAGAATAGGGGGTCCTGGCAAAAAAGGAAGGAGGAGCTGGTTCAAGGTGTTGGTCAGGGGTGGGAGAGGGGGCGTCTCTGAGAGAAGGTTCAGCTGAGCAGCAGGGTCAGGAAGAGCCCAGGGGATATGGGAACCCGGGAGGGGCAGGATGGACCTTCCAATTATTTAGGCCTAGGGTCTTCTGGGTCTATGGTGGGCAGGAAGGTGGAGCCTCAGGGAAGGAGAGCTAAAAGGGTAGGAGAAGGCTGGAGGATGCCTGGCAGAGGAGGCCTGGAACTTAGTTGCCCATGAAGGGCTGGCCTGGGCAAGTATAGGAAGCCAACTCTTTTCTGGGACCGGAGTGGTGATTGTAGGGGAGCCCAGCTGAGTTTAAGGCTTGCTCAGGGGTCAAGGAAGGAGGGACTTTAAGGGGAAGCCACCTGGTGGCAGCATACCTAAATTACCAACTAAACCTTCAGATGAAATAGTATCTGAGCACACAGAGTCCCTCGCGCCAAACCCAGCCATGCTGAGAGGCCAGACTCCCTCTGAAGGACTGAAGGGGCCGGTGTCCACAGAGTCCCACCCTGTTCTTATGGGCCTTAGCCTCTGGGGTAACGAAGGAGCAAGGGGTGGGGGCTCTAGCAGAGCCCTGAGGAATCTGTCTAGCCCCAGATCCCTTCTCTATACAGCTGACTTTATCATCATTCAGTTTCCCACTTACAGAGCTTCTGGAAACTGGACCAAGGAGTCCCTGACTTGGGCAAGACACAGGCCACCTCTGCACCATCGGGTAGATCCCAAAGGGAAGGAAGGGCCTCCTCTCCCCCCAATACCCGAGGGCATCAGGGAGGAAGGCTACCCCAGATGGGGGGCCAGGGGAGGAAATATGGGGAGTCAGGAGTGCATGAACAGTCCAGACTGTCATCTACAGGCCCTAGAGATAGTGTGCCCTGTCACTCCCTTTCTGCCGGCATAGCCCAGGTCGGCATGGGCCCTGGGGACAAGGCATCTACCCCACCCTCCCAGGGCAGAGGAGGACAGCTTGGTAACCTATGCTGCCCAGCCCAGTGGCTCCCAAAGTTGGCCATGGCCGCACTCTGTCGGCCTCCCCTCTGGACTCTCCGGTCCATCCCAGCTCAACAATGGCATTGATCATGATAACATCAACAATGACTTCCCTGCCTCCAGGCTCTACTCCAAACCCTCGATGGATGCAGATTCATGCCATCCTCACCACAAGCCCCCCAGGTAGGTGCCTCACCACAAGTGCCCCCCAGGCAGTCCTGTTTCACAGATGAAGACACAGAGGTGTGGGGAGATTGAGTCACTCTCCTGGGGTTACACACCGCTAGTGTCGGAGTTGAAGATGCTGCAGCGGGGGGCCAGGGAGTAGGGCTCTTGTCTCCCTAGCTTTGTCTTCAGACAGTGGCTTTGTTGCACAACTCGCAGAAGGTAGAATGTCAGCAGAAGGGTAGGCGGGCTGATGGTGACAAGGTGTCAGTGGGAGCAGCGGGGTGGGGGAATCCGAGCCCTCGTTGGCCCAGGAGCTGTGTGTGGTAGGGGTCCTTGTCCCTCGGAAGCTCCTTGTGGCTGCAGGCCCAGGTGGGGCCACTGGAGAATCTAGGGGGTGACCACTTTGGGTGTTCGGTGCCCTGATGCTGCTCTGTTCAGGGCTGGGCTCTGCTGGGTAGCTCCAGGGATCTATAGGTGGCTAGACACTTGTCCTTCCTCAGTCCCTTCCAGCTCACATCACCCACACTCACGTCTGGAGGCCCCTTCCAATTTAGCTGTTGTCACACGCAGCCTGGCCATTGCGGGGCTCCAGCATGTGTCCCTGTGTCTTGGCCCTATCCTGCGCAGCCTCACTGGTCTCCTACCTTGGAATCCCTCTAGCCTCTCCCATCTCCCAGCCCTAGGGGCTCTCCTTCACAGTTCTTCATGGGCTCCCAAGGCCAACTCCTTGCCACTTGAAGCCCGCTGTGGTCAGACCCCAATCAATCACTCCTCTGATCTTTCCAGGTCCCAGCTCTGCCTAGTCACTCCCCATGTCTATGCCAGAGCAATGCTGTTCCTACCACCCAGAAAGTCTCCCTGCTCTGCCCTACACCTTGACTTACTGATGTCCTGCCCATCCCTGAAGATCCATTCCAAGTGCCTCCTCCTCCAGGAAGACTGCCCTGACTCCTCTCCTCCACGGGAAGTTTTGATTCCGGGAAGAACATACCCAGGTGACAGGCATGCATCTTTTCCTGGAGACAGAATGCAATAAGCACGTCTACTCCCAATTCTGCTTCCTCCAGGCCAGGCAACCTTGGGGACATTTGTCGGCCTCCCGACTATTAGTGTCTTCAGCTACAAAGTGGGAATGATGGTCTATACCTGATATGGTGTGTAAAGCCTCTAATATACAGTCAGCGCTCATAGTGGCTTCTATAATTATTTCTCATCTCTGTATCTGTATCTGTATCCAAAGCTTTGCACAGAAGGGCCAAACAGTCAAGTTAGGGGCAGAATGGGGGTCTCAAGCCAACTTTCTGCTAAATGATGATACTATGAGAGCCAGTTTGTGAGCTGTGAATGTCTCCTTAACTTCTTCCTACTCTCGGGGACTTGTGTGCCAAGTGGAATGGTGGGAGTGGACAACAGATCACCCCCCAACACATCTGTGGCTTTAGGGGCTCATTGAGTAGGGGCAGAGCTGACAGATGGCCCTTTCCCGACCCCACCATCCCAGTGGGTGAGGACACAGCAGGCAGGTGAGGCCAAACTGGTCAGTCCAAATAGGGGAGATGCTTGGCACAGCCCAGTGCCGTTATCCAGCCCCCAAAACTGGGGGAGCAAGGTGGTGGAATGGCACGGGGTGGTGGGGCAGTGATCAGAAAGATCAACGCCGCCCCCCTCACCTCGCATCGGAGTTGAAGACGCTGCAGTGGGGGCCCAGGGAATGGGGGCCAGGGCTCTTGTCTCCCTAGCCCCGTCTTCAGACAGTGGCTTTGTTGCACAACTCTCGGAAGGTAGAATGTCAGCAGAATGGTAGGCAGGATGATGGTGACAAGCCCCTCCACCTAGCAGCCACAGGGCACAGCCCATGTAAGTCTCAGTGCTGTGCATCCCATCACTGTGGGAGGAAATTCCAATTCTGGCTGGAGTCTTTTCTGTACCCTCTCCTCCCCAACAGAGCTGCCAGGAGCCTGGGTCTTGAACTATGTGGATGAACCTACAGCCCCATCTCCCAGCTCTGGGCTCTGCAGCTCTGTTTCCCGCACCGTGAACGTGGGCTGGGGGTGGCAGCCAGGACTTGCTGATCACATGATCACATTTGCTTCTTTCCCCTGGCACCGCTTTAAAGAGCTGAGGCTGAGGAACTGGATGGGGAGGGAGACCAACAAAAATCAAACCGGGGCAGGGGGGTGTCCAGGAAGGGAACTGAGACGTATTGAGGGTTCCCTCTGACATCATTGTATTTAATAAAAAAAGACAACAAATTCAGCATCCAGCCAGGCACTAGGGCCAGCTTGGTGATCTTCCCTTCGTGCCTCCACCATATCCTACCATAGGTGGATCAGGCATGGGCCACCTTCCCTGGGGAGAGAGTGTGCCCCCACTGATTTATCGCTATGTTTGCTGAGGACTGGAGGCTTTGACTGCTGCCCATTTTCTTCCCCTAGACCTGGATTCCTCCCCTGCCTTGCTTCCTTCCTCTTCTTCTTCCACAAATCCCCTGCAGCTATCTCCCCTAGGTTGGGTTAGGTGTTGGCCACGAGAGGGGATACGGCCATGCTCTGTCCTGCATGGGGTGGCAGGGTGGTGGGGAGGGGTGGCAAGGAGGATGGTGGTGGAAGGTGGCCAACTCATGTACTTGGGTGACATATATTTCTTGCAGTAGGAGGAAGGGGGGCCAGACTAGGAAGTGAGGGCAGGTTTCCTGGAGGAGGTGATGCCTATGGTCAGAAAGGGCCCCCAGGGTTCAGCAGGAAGGAAGAAGTGCTGGACCCCAGGGTGGGTTGGTGGGAGGAAGCGTAGCTCTATGGAAGGTGTTTGGACAGCATGGTGTGTGGGCACATGCTTGGCCATCGTCACAGTCCTGCTGGAGGCCAGTGGATGGATGGTCATCAAGGGGGTGCAGAGAAAGGACAGTCCCCTCCTGGGCTTACCCCCACCTTCCTCCATACTCTTCTCCTTCTGGGTCTCAGTCACAGCTGGCAGCAGGGGAGTCATTCTGGTCCCCTGTTTCTCCAGAATAATCCCCATGTCCAATCTGCTACCAAGGACCAGGGAACTATCCCCAGGATAGGTCTTAGGCCCTCCTCATCTCTCCGCTCACTAGTCCTGGATCTTAGTCCAGGCTGCCCTCATCTGGCCTAAATTACTGCATTGCCTCCCAGCTGGTCTTGTCCCTTCAAACTTGTCCTCCACGCCCCAGGCAGAGAGAACCACCCAGCCTATAAACCAGACTCTCTTTGTCCATCCTCCAAAGCCTCCAATGGCTCTCTGTTGCTCTCAAGGTGAAGTCCAAGTGTCTCAGTGTGACTTCTAAGCTACTCCACGATCAGATCCTTGTTAGCCTTTTCAGACACATGGGAGATTTAGGATCAAGATCCCAGAGCATGGTGCATAAGCCCTACAGGGTTCCAGATCTGAGAAGCCCAGAGGAATCCCCACATTTTGGACCTGGGGCCAAAGCAGGTCTCTGACTTTGGAAAGAGGCCATGCATGGCTCCATTATCAAAGCTTTCCACTTACACCGTGTGTCAATGCAGGGGATATTCTAACTATGAAGAGCTCCATGTTCTGCTTCCGGCACCCAGGCTGCCCTCCTGAGTCACTCAGGTAAGGCCCTTCCTCCCTGGGTGAATGCTGCCTATTGGGGCAACAATCAGCAAATTCATTAGGAGCCTGTTTGTGACTGTTGTAAAGACCAGCTACCGGTTGGTTCAGTGAGTCCCGCGACACCATGGACCATCCTTTTGGTGAAATGTTCCTTGAAGGTGTGTTTGAGCTAGTCAGGGAAGACTGAAAGCCTCCGGCCCGGATGTGCAGGGGGTTCCATCTACAATAAAGGGCGGGGAGGGCTTATCCTCACAAAGGACAGGGGCAGCGTGAACATGACCCCCCCTGTAGATTTGCAGTAGAAGCCCATATTCACAGCGATGCCCCTGTCTTATCTGTCATCCTTCTGTACAGTCCTGCTGTGGACCCAGTAGGCAGAGGGCATCCTTGAGGCCAGCTCTGCTCCTGGTGGCAGTCAAGCTGCCTAGGATCTGTTGCGTATTGACTGGTCCCAGGGTACTGCACAGAGCAGGAAGGAGATGCTCCTGCTTTCTGGATTCTTCTCTTCGGGGGCTGACAGACTAATGGAGGAGTGAAGCGAAGCATTAAATTATCAGAGAAGGGAGGGCAAGAGAAAGAGAAGGGAAAAATATTTCCTGCTGGCCTGCTATATTTCTTGCTGACCCTATAATTTATAATCTAAAGGGGATCCTTTTGAGCATAAAGGGTATTGTTAATGATTCTGGAGTCACAGGTGGAATTTGGGACTGTCCCAGGTAAACTGGGGTGCATGAACTCCCTCCAGTTTATATAAGGGATCTCACTAATTCCTAAAACAGCCCTATATCTTGTTATCTGCTTGTGAGTGGTCCATGGCTCTGAGACAGAATTGCTCAGAGTCACAGTGCTAGAGTTGGCATTTGACCTCAGACTGGTCTGATTCCAGATTTGCTGGTCTTCCTTCCCCTCCGCCTAAAATCTGCCTGTCCTGAGAAGAGGCTGGTTGGAGGTGGCAGAGGACAATGATTGGGCTGGGAGATTAGGGAGCTTCATGCAAATGGTAGGCTGAAACGATCTGGAAGGTTTTTCGAGGGAGGTGGCATGCAGAGCAGGCTTGGAGGCCAGTTCCAGGTCTGGGGTCCTTGGAGCAACAGGAAATCCCGAGGCTCTGATCTTCCCATGCTGGCGGGATCAAGTTAGCAGAACCTCGCTCCCTAATCCGGGGGCGCTCCGAGCTCACAAGAGACTCCCAGAGGCGTGTCTGCGTAAATCTGCACATGAGGTCACAACCCAGGAGCGTGAGGCCAGTGCAAGCCACACAGGTGCCACCTGCTTGAAACCATGACTTCACAGATGGAAGCAGCCTGAAGCAGGAATATACTCGCACATTAATGTGTGTGCGCACAGGTGCTCTCCACACACGTGTGTGTCCCATGCATAGACCCAGTCACCCTTACTCCTGCCTCACATACTGTATATGCACACAGGCTTTTGGCTAAGACTTTCAACAGTAACCATGCACCTTGCCCCCTTGACACCCCCAGCCTCTCCCCTGGGAACCCCTGCCCCCCTCACTAAGGGTGGCAGCCTAGGGCCCCAGCCTTTATGCAAATGCCAAACCACAGCTCACTCCATCTTTTCTCTTCTCTCTAATTGACTGTTTTCCCTCTTTGCTGGGACTTCGGGAGCCCTGGGTCGGCATTCAGGAGGGATCTCCCCCTCACTGCCCAGCCCCTCCAACCCAGGCTCCCGGCGCATTTAATCTAGTTACTTTTCCATCAACACACTGGGAGAGAGACACAAAGGGGGATAATCGTATCTGTGGCTGTTGATGTTCAATTAACCACATAACCTTTAGGCTCTCTCTCTCTCCCCCCTCCCAGCACCCCACCCCCTATTTCAAGACAGCTGACCCTCTGAGCCTCACTCTGGCCCACCAAAACCTTGCGCTTCTGGCACCGGTGGAGGTGCCCTAACTCTTAGGGGAGATAAGCCACCAACCCCAAACGCAGCCGCACTCCCCATCTGGCCGCGGCCTGCCCTGGGCCCCGCCGGCCCTTGCCGTTCACCTGTCACCCCTCTGGCCCGCTCCTGGCCTGCAGTGAGGGGTGCCTCTGGGAGCGAGCACCCTGCAAACCTCGGCTCCCCGGCCCTTGTCTGGGGCCAGCAGCTGTCATTTGCCGGGCGTTCCGCTTTCTCCACTGTACCATGCTAATTTTTCGAGGGACAATTTTTCGACAATGAGTCCTCCAGCCCGAACAGAAACCCTTTATGGGGCCGGCCCCAGGGAGGCCGCGGCGCTGCCAAGGCAAACAAAGGCTCATTGCTGCTGCGGAACATGCCTGCGCCTTTCAGGCCAGTTCGCAGAGCGCGCCGCCTCCAGCCCGCGCCGAGGTAGCACCTGGTCCGCCGCCTCCTGGCGCCTAATCAAGATATCAATCACCGCGCCTGAGCAGGGGGGGG
>RCUC01050213.1:0-12905 GCA_003697995.1 Taxidea taxus jeffersonii | reverse complement strand
ATGGTAATGGGTGTCTAATATCAGTTTATTTTCTGTTTGTCAGTATATTTTTCCCTTGGAAAAGCTCCTTTCATTTAAGAATTAGTTTGCATTATCTTCAGTTGGATAGGTTCCCTGTTCCCACCCATCAAACTGGTTAGGTACTCTCTAATGAACTCTGATAAGCATTGTGTGGATGCTACTGTCACCGGGGAAAGGGCAGAGGGGGAAGATAAAGAGGAGGAGAAAGTGCTATCGCAGCACTTGTCAAGTTCAATTGGCATAGCTATTTATGTATGTTGCCCCACTGGGCTGTGGGCTCCTTATGGACAGCTCTTATCAAAGTGCCTGTCTCATGGCAGGTGTTCCATAAAGGTTGAATGAGTTAAATAATGAATGAGAAGAATATGGAGATTTTCAATTGTTTCATTTTGCAGTGAGAGTTGAATACATATTCAAGCAAATGTTCCCCGTTGCCTAAGAAATTGCAAACAAACTGCTTAGCCTAGTACTCCATAGCTCCGCAGTCTATCCTTAATCCATGTTTCCATCCCTATGCCACTGACTGCACCTAGCAATCTTATGTACTATCCGAACTAGCATTTACTGGAACCTGGTTTGGACTTGTCATACCTCCCACTTTCCTCTGTATCCTCTCTTCCCTCCAGTATGAGTATGCATTGAATATTGACTAAGATTTGGAAGACACAGATTCTAATCCTAGATTAGTCAGTAATCTCTATAAAACCTAGAATATGCTGTTTGATTAATTTGGTTGTCCCTTTATTATTCTTAAATAGTTATTTGTCACTCTAAGCCTTGGGTCTTCTCCAACCCAGTCTGCTCCCATGACCTTTGTTGAAAAACTCTGACAATCTCTTTCCCTTGCCTTAATTTTCTTTATACCAGGTACCATTACTTTGTCTCCCAGAACCTAGAAGAGTACCTAGCACAAAGTATATGCTAAGAAGGTATTTACTGAATGAATAAATGAATGAATAATTAAGTGACTCCATGCTTGTTTTATAACATAACCCTGAAGTTCTTAAGGTGGTCTTTGTCCAATACATATACCTCTGTGTCTCCATCATGCATCAGTCTGAACCAGCACATTGTGGATCTTCCAGGAATATACTTTTTTTGCATAGTGAATGCATGCATAATGCTTGAATAAATGGTTCTCATTTAAGCTTACAATAACCGTAGCACAGAGGGAAGTCTGACTTGTTCATTATTGTATTAAAATCATGAGCTAAATAGAATTTTAAAAACAGTACTCAAGATACTCTTTTAATGTAATGTATACAAAGCATGTAATTAAGCTGAGATACCATTTTAAGGTATTGAGGAAAAGACCCCATATCATATATTATCTGTAGAGAAAATATATGCTTTGGACCCTGTGAAGTTGACTTAGAACAAAATTAGACTCTAATTCTAGGAAGCAATTTCTGCCTCCTCTGAGAAGCTCTTATTTATGAGATGTGGTTGTACCCTCTTTGAACCCTGGGACACTGTGGAGATCATTCTTATTTTACACACCTGATTCTACCCATTTTAGTACAGTCATTGTTTGTGGGTATTATTCCTCTTATTAGCTTACAAGAAACCCAAGAGCCAGGGCTCCTTTCCTGCCTGTTCTTTCCAGTAGGGTGCCTTGAATACAAATGGCATCCATATATCTTACTCAAACGCTTAGTTCTATTGAACTGACAGGGAACACTCAGTTTCCCCTTTGGGCTGACTTACTCCATTTAAGAAAGGCACAGAGAAGGTTCTGTATTCCTAGGGTGTTCAAATATATGTATTCATTTTATCCAAATACTGTCCCATTCTCACTGTGACTTTATCTCAGCTTGTGGTGGCCATGGTCAGGGAGAAGGGGCCAGAGGGACACACAGGATGCTGACTTTGTAGTTTCGTTCCTCCATCACTCACTGCTCCTCAATGTCCAGATAAGCGTGATTTCCAGGTCCAAGGCAGAGGATATGGCTGACAGGACCATTTAGGGCATATTCCAAGCCACATCCTCAGTAACTATGGTAACTGTACTTGATAAACCAGATGGTGGGACTATGTCATGTAAATGAGCCAAAGATGGTCTTCGTGTATTGGGCTCTAGGTGTTTACTTCTTTACTGCAGGCTGAGACTCATTAGCTCAAAAGCCTGCTGGCACCAAACTCAAATTTATATGCATTCGTTTATTTTAAAAGTAACCCAGCAAGTGGATTTTTAGACATTTAGAGCCTGTCTCCTTTGCATACCTTCTGAATCCTCACCTCACATCTCTTGGCCATTGGTAAGAGAGAGCCTCATGGTTATAAAAGTCCTAAGCTGCCCCTTCTGAGTTTATTGATCCAGAGATTCCCAGCTGGGAATTTAGCTCCTGGGCTAGACCCCTAGAAGGGTGAGCACCTCTGGATCTCCCTTATCCCCAGGAACTCCCTTGACCTCTTCCCTTAAGGGACTTCTCCTCTTGTACAACCCTGACCAAGTGCTACCCAATAAAACTTGTTGGGTATAACTGCCTATTGTGCTCATATTTTTTCCTAGTCAGCTCCAAACCTCTTGAACAAACTATTATCAAAGTTCTTTCTCAGAAGGAAAAAAAAAAGGAGATAAATTCATTTATTCCTGTAAAGGAAACAGGTTATCAGAATTATATTCATATTTTAGCCTTTATGCATTCATATCGTTACTCATTAAAAGAAATGAAAACTCTTGGTCTTTAGCTTTGCCATATACACACACACATATATATCTATATACATATACATACAAATACACACACATATATACATATACATGGATTTCCTTGTTTATGTTGCTTTGCCATGTTTTCATTTTAGCTCACACTTTTCATCATTCCTTTCACTTTTCCCTTTTAAACAGTCTCATGGGTTTTCTTACACTTCTGTGTATTTTCTTGAGAAACAGAATCTTAAACAGGCACAAGTTTATGTAATACATAAAGACATAGAAACAAGCACTGGGAAATTGTCCTGAAGGGTGAGTTTAGTGTGTAAACACACACATCCTGACCCGAAAATTACCTAGGAAGAAAATCTGCTGAGCAAGCTTTCTGTGATCTGCAAGTTGGTTACACAATCTTTATCTTGCACAGGGGGATTATGGCTATTAGCCTTATTCCTTTTTGTTTATTTTTAAACTACAGGCTTGATAAAGGATCGCTGTATCACACAGGTTTTCTCTTGGCCATCCTTTACAGGCTCCAGGTCTGGTCATTTCAGGAACCCCTCAACACCCCTGAACTCTTCCATGGCTTTCAATCACAATTAGGGTTAATAATGTTTTGGCCTCCCCCTGTGTGTGTTCCTCTTCTCCAGCTGGGATTGAATTCGGGCTTCCCCACAGCCTTAGCTCTCCCTGCCCCCCATTGCATCATGGAAGGAAGCTCTCCACTTTCATCTAGGCTGATTATGCAGGTATGAGTTTCCCATGGCAGCTGGCTGAGATCGCGGTGGCAGCTTGCCTCCCCCTGGCATATATACGCTGTCACCAAACGGCACTTTTAAGTCTTCCTTTGCTAACTTCCTTTATAGCTCTTTGCTAGACAAAACAAATCCTTAAGAGAAAAAAGGACAGTGAAGGGGGGCAGGGTGTGGGGAATCACAAAGGAATAGAGAAGGGAGGGAAAGGAAGAAGAGTGAGCAACAACTTCCCCTCTCTTCAAGTGCCCTGATTTAGCAAGCTCCTATAAAACTATTAAAGGGTGCTAACAGGATTTTAGGAAGAAGGAAACCAGGATTTACCAAGACTTTTATGTGAAGAGGGAATCCTATTGGATGCTTACTATTACTGTAGCACCTGTTTTAACTGCATCAACTCATTGAAAGTGGACAACGTATTGATTTGATGGTCACTATTATTATTATTTTATTTTACCAAAGAGTAAACTGTACCAAATTATGACACCTAGTTAACAATGACAGGGGCTTAGATTATACTTTTCATACCTGTGGATCTCTCTTACCCATATCTACAAGTTTATCCAATCTCATGATAAATCAAAAATAGGTATTGTACCCTACTTTAGATGAAGTTCCAAACTGAGGTTTGGAAAGTTTGATATGTATTCTATTTTTTTAAATTATTAATTTCTTTTTTGAGAGAGAGAGAAAGAGGGGGTACAAAGACAGAAGGAGAAGGAGAGAGAGATTCCCATGCCGGCTCCACACAGTGCAGAGCCCAACATAGGGCCCCATCTCACAACCCTAAGATCATGACCTGAGCCAAAAATCAAGCACCCCCGTTTATTCTTATATATATGTATATGTGCATATATTTTCCCTTCGAAGGGACTGTGGTACTCTTCAGAAAAAACTGCAAGCAGTAAAATTGGATCTTCAAAAGTTAGAGTTGCTACCAGTGTAGACAACCAGTAAGATGATGGAAAGGGTTCAAGTACAGACATGTCTAGCTCCCACTCTCACCTTCACACACGTCCTATTGGCTTCCAAAGTAGCCTAACAGAAGAGAACCAGTCTCATTCTCAGAAAGCATTCTGGGGGGAAAGGTAGTTAGGTCTCATTGATGTATAAGAGTTCTAACCTGTAATAGTCATATTTCCTAGAGGACTCCAAGTTATTTGAGATCCTAGTACGGATATAGGCACATATGCAACCAACAAATGAATGGAAAATCTGACAAATAACAGCCTATCCCATTAAGAAAAGAGAAATAAAAGCATTCTTTATTTTACTGGTCATCTAAGTAAGTTTGTATTTAAGGGGTCAGGTGGGCAGAGATATTTAATAGGAACAGATCCTTGAGTTTTAAATTGTTACTCTGGGTATTGGCTTTCTAATCACCAATACGAAGAACCTTACCATATAACTACAGAAAGAAAGAACACTGCCTGGACCAATGCCAGTGTGAGATTGAAAGGGAGAAGGGGGATTTAGGACACCTACTGAGCACGTAGGAAAATCTGCTGAAAACCAGATTCTCAGGTTAACATATGGCATGTTATTAAGGCATTTGATATATGGTTAATAAGGCCTGTTTTGTTTTATTGTAGCCTTTTTGAATTCATATTTCCCATCATATAGTTGACTTGCATATGACTGGAATTTGACACCACCTTCACCATCCTGGTAGTATTCTTATTTTATTACTTTATTTTATTTTTTAAACAATCCAAATTAATTAAATTTCTTTCTCTTTTTCTTTTTTTAAGATTTTTTTTATTTATTTGAGAGAGAGAGAAAGAGAGCACAAGCAGGGGAAAGGGCAGAAGGAGAGGGAGAAGCAGACTCCCCACTGAGCAGGGAGCCCAACTTGGAGCTGAATCCCAGGACCCTGGGATCATGACCTGACCTGAAGGCAGATGCTTACCCGACTGAGCCACCCAGACATTCCTCTTCTTTATTTTTTTAACTTTTTAAAAGTTTTAACAGGAGTATAGTTAACATAATATTACAATATTATATTAATATAATATGATGTTGACTTCAGGTGTACATAGTGATTCAACAACTACATTTATTAGGAAATTCTCACTGTGATAAGCATAGTCACCCTGTCACCATACAACATTATTACAATGTTATTGATGACATTCCCTATGCTGTACTCTTTAATGCCATGACTTACTTATTTTATAACTAGAACATCATACTTCTTAATAACCTTCACCTACTTTGTCCAGGCCCCCCTCTAGTCACCACCAGTTGTTCTAATTATGAGTCTGTTTCTGTTTTTGGTTTTGTTTGTTCATTATTTGTTGTTTTGATTTTTTAGAGTCCACACATGACATCACATGGTATTTGTCTTTCTCTGTCTGACTTACTTCACTTAAATTTGTGGCAATATGGTCCAGCCATGTTGCCACAAATGGCAGATTTCATTCTTTTTTATGTCTGAGTAATACTCCGTTGTGTGTGTGTACACCACATCTTCTTTATCCATTCACCTACCAAAGGACTCTCAGGGGCTTCCATATCTTGGCTATTGCAAATAATGCTACAGTGAACATAGGGTTGCATAGAGTTTTTCAAATTAGTGCTTTTGTTTTCCTCAGGAATTAGTAGATCATATTGTACTTCTATTTTTAGTTTTTTGAGGAACCTCCATAATGTTTTCCATAGTGGCTGCACCAGCTTGCATTCCCACCGATAGCACATGAGGTTTCCCCTTTTCTCACATCCTTGACCATATTTGATTTATCTCTTGTCTTTTGATACCAGCCAATCTGACTGGTGTGAGGTGATAGCTCATTGTGTTTTTAATTTGCATTTCCCTGATGAAGAGTGATATTGGGCATCTTTTCATGATCTTGTTTTGTATTTTAATGGGTAAATATAATCCAGTGTTTTAAAGGCATTATTTATGGAAAGATTCACTTACCTCTTCACTGTTCATCCATATCCATACTACTATTTAGTAATTACCAATACACACAATCTTGGATTTTTAACCTATCTTTGGTCCCTATGCTATGATGAAATTCTTAAACAAAGAAACTCTAGCACTATAATATCCTTTAAAGTTCTTAGTTCTGTTCAAAACAAGTTGTCAATAAACAATTGATGGTTACTTAATTGGATAATGTACATTTTATGTTGGAGAAGTACTGAGTGGCTTGTCGGCTACTTTATTCAAAGTATTACAGTTTATGGAAGGGAAGGAGGAGGAAGTGTTTGATGCATATTCCTTGCCTTCTGAACCCAGTCTATACTCCAGGGGTCTAACTTAAGGACTGCAACCAGGAAATCCCTTCCTGCTGTTTGGCTTTTGTTTGGATGTGGTCAATGTGAAATATAGGCAGGCATCAGAAGGGTGTCAGAGAATCTGTTACCCTGGCTACCTTCCTCCTGGATCACCACAGTTGGAGGTATTCCTCCACAATAATTCTCATCAACCCCTGATCCTCTCCATACCTTTCTCTAGCTGGATTCTGTAACCAACCCCTCCACTTACTTCTCCAGACCCAAAGGAAGGAAAATTTCCCTGCTGTCACCAGCCCCAGGAGTATTGTACCAATCCATATTCTATTCTCTCAACTATCCACAGCCTTGAATATAGTTTCTTTATTAATCTCCTCAATTATCTATCTCCAGGGTGCTGTTTCTTGCTGACAATGAAGGTATTAAATATATCACATGTTAGCACTTGGCAAATATTTACAGAGTGCCCCCGTTTGGCAGGTATCATGAAGTAAAATGAAAATATAAAAAGCAAAGGCCATATTTTTATCAGTGAAAGCTAATCTAAAAAATTCAGGTCTGTAACTCATGGCTTTTTCACATGATCCCAAATAATAACTTACATTTTTTTCCCACTGTTCTGCACTGACATGATTTGATTCACTACACTGGGCAAAAAACTAGGTGTGGTTATATGACTATAGCCCAAAGTCTCAATAACCAGAAATGGAAAAAGTAAAGGGTGATAGAAGTTAAAACCACTATTACCAGCTTCACACACTCACAAAATCAGCTTTACATTTTTAAAGGAGTTTTTCTTTCCAATATCCTGTTCCACAACGGACTCAAGATAAACAAAGACTGGGGCATGGATAATTACACTTTAAAATTTCAATTCAATTTTATGAAATCATGCAGCACAAATTTCAGTGTTTGTTTTTTTTTTTTTTTCTTTCTCAGATGTCTTTTCTGGATACTTTCCAGTGTGTTATGTATAAATTGAAGAGTCCAGTTGAGAAGTGCCTTATAAACTTGTAGTACTTTTCCGTAGGATGTTTGGGGTTGAAATGGGTGGAGGGTAGTTTGTTTGTTTGATAGTTTTTAATGAGAGGAGAAAACTTAACTAACAGGAAAGGAAATTATGCATTATATGGGAATACATATGACCTGCCTTTAAGACCTATTAAATCGTTCTTTTACAAAGATATAGAGGAAATAATTCACTGATAGTGAAATATACTGAGTTCACATTTATGCCACAGGAGCTTGACCTTCATCTGGTTACCTAAGCTAAATTTATTGCTATGATACCATTGCTCCTATTTCTAGTTCCACATATTTTATGTGCCCCAATTCTGACAATATAAAATCTAAAACTGTATTCGATTGAATATATAGATGGGACTAGCCTACAGAGTGTGCCCTTTAAACTATTACTGCATAGAAATGTCCTCAAAATGGTATTCAAAAATGATTCATAGGAAAATTACCATAATCTTTGATTTTGTGATTTCATTTTCAGGCTATAAATATCAACATTCAGTAGTAATTAATCAATTTATATATTTTTCCCCTGATTGCTTACTATTTCAGGTAAAAATGGTGCATTTGTTTATTTGGTTGCTGTTAAATGCTCAGAAAATATGCAAATTCTATAATTTTTCAGAACATAAAAGTTAACAAAGTAAGCATTTACTGAGTCACTACTTTTTCTTATTATTTATCCAGAAAATAGGTTTTAGTTCTTAGTATGTGTCCATAATGCCTAAAAGAAAGTACAGGAGCCATATTCCAAAAAATAGTTTAATGAACAAAGAGACATGTCACTAGATGATACAGTGTGATGACCTGTCACCTGGGAAAAGACTATATCTATCTATCTATCTATCTATCTATCTATCTATCTATCTATATCTATATCTATATATAGATAGATAGATATATGTAAATTAGATCACAACATTAAGAACAATTATATAACTTAGGAAAAATTAAGTGATGTGATAGTAACACACAATCCGCATAATCCATGGGACTTAACTGCATTTTATTTCTCTCTCGTTCTGTATGTTGAATGCAAAGGGACACGTTGCTCCAGTTATTACAGTCACCTAGAGGTCAAACTAACAAAGGTTTGATCTTGACACATACTTTAATAATCACCATACCAGGGCATGCATGACAAACCACACACTGAATCTTAAAGCTTCCACCTGGAAGTGACACATTTCGCTTCTTCTTATGTTTCTTTCATACAACTAATCATACAACTACCTTTCCCTTCAGAGGAAGTAGGAAAGCACAATGTGTTTAGATCTGGAGAAATGAAGTATTTGTTAACAGCCCAAATGATGAACACAGTGTTAAATCGAAATATATACCTCAGAAAATATGCTGTAGAGAAGGTAATACTTGAAACAATTCCTATAATCGGAGAAAATGTTTTTCCAGGAAATACTTATGTTAGAGCAAACAATTTTTTTTTACCCTGATCTATTCTTTATGTCCTTTCAACTTGTTTTTATTTAATAGCTTGTGGTAATAAAGATGTGTCTTTATAATAATTAACCAATATCTTTATACACATAAAAGGTCTTTCTATACTCACAGATACATTATAGACAAATTATGATCTATACTTTTGAAAAGTCTAAAATATTTCACTAGTATTAAAAAATTATTCTATGCCTATAGTCACATACACACACTAATACCAATGTTTTCATAAGTTTATAAGTATGGCCTGAGTTATTTTTTGAGAGGTTTGGGTTTTCTCTCACGCTAAGTATTTCCCCCTAGTTGTTTGTTCTCAGTCATTTTCAAAGCAATACTAGATGCTATGAATTTGATTTATTTATTAATTGACTTTTATGAGTTTTTTTTTGATGTCCCAATATTCTGGAAGCTCTTTACAAGAAAAAAAAGCAAAGACAAAAATAAATGCACAGAGAAAGTGTTTTTATTAGATAATAGAAAATTGTGTTTTGCTATTGGTAAATGGAATTTTAACTTGGAAAGTTTGGTATCTTGTTCACAATTCAAAAGGGACACGACTGAAGCCAACTTGGGACCTGGAAATTCAATTTGCTAGTAATTTTAGGACAGTCATTAGAAGGTACATATTCTATTTGAAAGAGTTTATTGGTGGAAGAAATGATAGCAGATTTGATATTTTTTTAATTTAAGCTTTTTTATTTAAATATACAATGTAACCCCACCACCCTCTTCCAACCCCTCTCCCCCTCCCACCCCCCTCAGTTTGTTTTATGACATTAAGAGTCTCTTTTGGTTTGTCTCCCTCCGGATCCCATCTTGTTTCATTTTTTCTTTTCCTACCACCTTAACCCCCACCCCCGTTGCATCTCCACTTCCTCATATCAGGGAGATCATGTGATAGTTGTCTTTCTCCAGTTGACTTATTTCGCTAAGCATAATACGCTCTAGTTCCATCCATGTCGTCGCAAATGGTAAGATTTCATTTCTTTTGATGGCTGCATAGATTTGATATATTTTTTAAATGAATCCAAAACAAGTTTCAACTGTAACATTAGAAAGGTTTTCAAAGGCTGTAGATTCATGAGAAGAGAGTTGTAATCTTATTTCTAGTTTCCTTTGGGAGATAATTTTGGACAGGGGGAATTTTGGTAATATATTTATAGTTTTCTTTAAAAGGCATAATTTTTATCTTTTATCCCAACTATTAAAAAAAGCTGCTAAAATCCTGCCAGTCTTTCCAAAGGAATGAAGTTGATTTCCATCTTCAACTGCATATACAGCTTCCTTCTCTTTATACAACTCTTTCTCACTTTGTTGCCTCTTCTAATACTTCCTTCAGTTCCACATTTTTTTGTCTGAATGTGCTTTTATTTTTTATTTTAATTTTATCTTCTGGTTTTTAATAGTTGTTTTGGTGAAATGATACTTGTTTCACTTTCAAATTCCTTGGTTAAAAATAAAATCAGACAGTCCCAAGTCATTGGCTTGTACACAGCTCTTGGAGTGCTCACAAGTAAGTCTTATTGTACTATACTGTACAGGTGAGGAAGTTGAGATTCAGAGAAATAATAACAATAATAGAAATAATTATAACAGTTGACCTGTTCCTATCTTTAAGTACTGTGATGTCTATTATAGAAAATATCTCAATTAATCCATACCATAGTCCTAAGAGCTAGGTATTATTGTCTCCATCTCATGAAAGAAAACAAAACTCCCAAATATTAAATAATTGGCTTACAGAGTGTGCCCTTTAAACTATTACTGTATAGAAAAGTCCTCAAAATGGTATTCAAAAAATGATTCATAAGAAAATTACCATAATCTTTGATTTTTATACTTATCTATTTTCAATTGACTTTAGCTCTCATATCAGGTTCATATATCAGAAATCAAAAGATTGCATGTGGTATGTTGATGAATCATGAGGTAAAGATGGTATCTTAGTCTTTGCCAGTTGCTATAAGAATTCACAACAGATCGGGCAACTTAAAAGCAACAGCTGGGAGCCTGGAAGTCCAAGTTGCCAGCATGACCACATTCTCGTGAAGGCCCTCTTCGTTCTGATTTGACACATTGTCACTCTGTTCTCACATTGTCCAAGAGTAAAGGGTCTCTCTGGAGCCTCTTTTATATCAGCACCAATCTCATTCATGAGGGTTCTGCCCTCCTGACCTAAGCACCTACTTTCTAAAGACCCCACCTCCTGATACCACCATCTTTGGAGTTTAGGATTTCAGTGCATGGATTTTAAGGAAATATAAGTATTCAGAACATAGCAAATTCAGATTTCACCTCACAGAGAGTCTAGTAGTTGGGATCACTAGATCTTTTGCATTTGTTCTCAGTACATTAAGGTGCATCATGATTGGGATGCTCAGTTGGTTAAGTGTCTGCTTTCAGCTCTGGTCATGATCCCAGGGTCCTGGGGTTGAGCTCCTTGCTCAGTGGAGAAGTCTGCTTCTCCCTCTGGCCACTCCTCTGCTTATGCTCAATAGCCTTTGAAAAAACTTTCTAATGTTTCTAATGCTCGCTCTCTTTTGACAAATAAATAAATAAAATATTTTTTTAAATATGCACCATGGTTAAATTACCAATAGTTAAGTAAATTTACAGATTATATTATCTTAAATACTTTTATGTTTTAATAATCTAGTTTGTCATGGCATAAGAAATGACTATAAAATGATATTTTGAAACTTTAAAAAGTTCATTCATCATCTCATGGCAAAGAACTCATGAGAATTATTAGCTTTCAAGATAAATTATGTAATTTATTTAGCTAAGAAGCATGGGTGCTTCAATTGATGATCTTTTTATGGCATTGTGGAGATTAATTACGTCCATACCCTCATCCATGTAACTCTGCATGGCTTCCACTATGGGTGGACTATATTTTCCAGTGCCATGGTGTTGTACTTGGCTTTGTGACTCTCTTGGCTTAATGTAATGTAAGTAAACATGATATGGGTTTGAACATGTGGGTATAGTTTGCTTTGCCCTTATGAGCTCCTATGACCTGCTATAAGAATGTGACATGAATAATTTCTGATTAAGAAATTATGATTAGAAAACACAAGCAACAGAGTTGAACCCAACCAATAGTACATAACCAAGAGTAGTTGATCCTAAATCAGAGCCACAGCAGACTACAAATATATGAGATTGTTAAGCAGCAAAATTAATACAGATATCAAGTGGTAATTAAGGGGTATGCTGAAAAGCAGATATTTTTGAAAATATGAACACCCAACATCCGTCCCGTCAAGAAAAATGAGTATCATATAATGAAAATGGTTATTTGCTGTTACTCCCTGACAATTTAGAACAGGAATTCCAGTTCATATGGATATGAGCACTCTCACAGAAACTGATTCAGAACTTGACAATGTTCTTATAATTGATTTAGCATTTTAGTTATTCATGAAGCTCTTTGTTATTTTACTCCTGTAAATTTTAGCACCCGCATGGTGGGCCTTGAGCTCTTTCTCCTTTCATCTGTGTCTTTATAACTTAATTCACACCTCTAAGGCAATTCCAAGGACTCAATCAGGTAAAATTTTATTGATGGAGTTGCTTTTATATTTTCCTCTGTTTTTATGACTTCCTTCTTTTATTCCAACAATCATATTGAAAACACACACATATATATATAGGTTGTGAACATGGGCTCTGAAATTGGGCTGTTTGAATTAAGGCAGAATTACTTAAATCTTATTAAATTTAAAGTCATTTTTTAAGTTTTTTTTTTTTTTTTTTTT
>RCUC01050178.1:0-11749 GCA_003697995.1 Taxidea taxus jeffersonii | reverse complement strand
AGCACAACATGGTGGGTTGCTTCATCCAAGTGGGCAAACAAGAAGAAACAGAGAGTATGAGCAAAATGGAAGTGAGATCCCAGCACTCCTGCTTTATTCCATTCACCAGAAACAAGTTTCCAGATCTATCTCACACACAGGGAAAGGGATTATACCAGGCATTGGGGAGCCATTTTAGAATTAGACTACTAATTTTTGTTTTTGTTGTTGTTTTGTTTTATCAGTACCTATGTTATAGAGTGCACAACATGCTGTTACCATGTTTGTTTTAGAAAGACAGTTCCTAGAGTGCTTCATTCCTTTGGTTAGATCCAGATTTCCATATGGCATCATTTTCCTTCTGGAGTTCCTTTAACATTTCTCACATTGCTTGTTTGCTGCTGCACACACAATCTTTCAGCTTTTATATGGCTGAAGGAATCTTTATTTCACCTTTGTTTATTAAAGGTAGTTTTTTTGTTTGTTTGTTTGTTTTTGCTAGGTACAGAATTCTAGATTGGCAGTATTTTTTTTTTTCAAGTACTTTAATGTTGTTACTTCACTTTCTTCTGATTTGCACTGCTTCCGATGAGGAATCTGCTATGATTTTTATCTTTGTTCTTCACTGTATTTTTTTTTCTGGCTGTTTTAAAAAATTTCTCTTTCTCACTGGTTTTAAACAATTTGATTAAGATGTGGCCTATAGTTTCCTTCATGTTTCTTTTGCTTGGAGTTTGTTGGAATTTCTTATATTTCTAAGTTCATAGTTTTTATCAAGTTTGGACAAATTTCAGCCATCAGGTCCTCAAATATTTTTTCTGGAACTCCCCATTTCTCTTGAGGACATGTGGGGGAGGCCACAGAGAGAGGCCCCACCACTTACTGCTGCCTTTTTCAATTATTATTTTTTAGCTCTTTTTTCTCACTATCTTATCTTGGAAAATTTCTATCATTTTGTCCTTAAATTTACTAATTTATCTTATGCCAGGTCTAAGTTCTGTTAGCTCCCTTCAGTGCTGTTTTGCTTTGCTTTTATTTTTTTTGGTTTGGTTTTTTAACATTGTAATTTTCTTCTCTATATATTTGATTTGGCTCTTTTAAAAAATCTCCCACGTCTCCTTAAAATGCTATTCATTAATTTTCTCTTCCTTATAAGTTGTATTTTATTGCCTCTTTATGTGCCTGGTGATTTCTGATTAGGCCGCAGGCAGTGTATCTTATCATGTTGGGTATTTATTTATATATCTATTTATTTTTGCATTATTGAAACCGTTTATGAACTTTGTTCTGTAACATGTTATTTGGAATCATTTTGATCTTTTCACAGGTTACCTTTAAGCATGGTTGGGTGGGACCACAGCTGGCTTTAGGCTAAGGTTAATTTGGCTCCTCTACTTAGGCAATATCCTTTTGAGTACTAAGTCTAATGCCCCATGATTGTGGAGTTTCTCTCCTCCGGCTCCTGGGAATGTGAATTATTTCCGGTCTTGAATGAATGTCAGAAATTTTTCTGTCAAATCATGTTCGTGTATGGTGATTCTTTCCTCAACCTTAAGCAGTTTCCATGCAAGCATGCGGTACTTAGTACTCAGCTCAGGACTTGAAAGGAACCTTCTTCAGGTTCTGGAGCTCTCTTTGTGCATATTTCTGGTACACTGCCTTGGGAATTTTAGCTGCTTTGTCCTCCTCTAAGATTCTCAATTCTATCTCTTCAACTCAGGTAGATGGCTTGGTTCTCCCTAAGTTCTTTTTTTCTGTACCCCAGCCTCACACTCTGTCTAGGTATCAAACTGAGGCAATTGTGGGGCTCATCCTGTTTGCTTCCCTTCTCTTAGAGATTAATGCCTATTGTCCAATATTGGGGAACCATTGATTTATATAGTTTGTCTGTTTGTTTTTGTTTTTTAGTTGTTTAAGGCAGAAAGTTAAATCTGGTCTCTGTTACTCCATTATGTTCAGAAGTAGAAATCTGTCCCATACGCTTTAGTAACCTATAACACAGTTCACCCTCCTTCCCTCATTTTTCATATATCCCTTATGCTCATGAAAAAGTGCTCCCAGAGGGCAGTATCATTTGACTTCTTTTGCACCTAATACCGTGCTACGCATATGTTGGAAAAGATGTTTCTTTTTACAGTTTCTTGGGAGGGCTGACTGTGAAGTATCTTCTGTTTGCTCTGTAATAGTGCATCCTTGTGGTCCTTCTCTTATCTCTGTTTTCTCCACATTTAGTTTTTCTTACCCCTGCAAAGAAACAGGAGCTCCTCTGTATAATGCCACTGAATCTGATGGCTTCAACTATTATCTCTGTTAAATCCTAAGTGGCAACTTTATAACACCAGAGGGCCCCAAATTGGAATTTATGTGCCAAACATCTTAAAGAGGAACACAGGCCAAAAAAAACCTGTCATCTGGAAAAAATTAGTCTGATTATCTTAATTACTACACTTGGTTGACTCCCATTATTTTGGCCATCTCTCCACCTTCTGATCTTGAGCTCCAGCTTTCTGCTGTGATTTTCAATGTCTTCCCAACTAAGATGGTTGCAAACTGTGACTTTCCAAGACTTTCCCTGGATGATCCTAAGTCCCTGTCCTTTGGATCACAGACAGAACCTAAGGTTCATTTGCTGTTTCTGGTACTGTTTTAAATTTCATCTTTGGCTAGATCTGTTTTGTGCTGAGGCCAACAATAATCTGAAGGAGCTCAATAATCCCTATTTATACTGCAGTTGCAAAATTCTTCTTCCAGCCAGAAAAACTGGTTTTGTAGGTAAAGATATCAATGAAATTACTATCTCATAGGTGAAAGTCTTTCTCTTAAGGACCTACTGCAGTGGCTCCCGGGCCTTGCTTACTTTATTTAGAAACCCTGTCAACCACGTGGAAACTCTTCCATCACCTCGAGCCCAGTCTGTCTACAATTCACTTTCTCATATCTCTTGCCTTTCTGATCCCCACCCTGTGGTTCCCATTTTCATTAATGTTACCTTCAGTCTCCTAATTAGGTAAGCTTGAAGTTCAGGGCTCAGCTGAGACACCTCAGTCTCTTACTGTTTTCATCTGATCTGTTTGCTAGTTCCAGCAGTTTCATATTTATGATGTTCCCTGAATGCCATAGATTCTCACCCTCCAGTGTTTCTCCTGTTCATTTTTTTCTCTACACTCCCGTCATCACTCCTTTCCCTCAAGGCCTCATCCCTGACACACAGCCCCTAGCATCACCAGTCCATCCCACATCCTCCAGCACAAGAGGCTCTTTCCTCAGTGACTCTGGCTTATACCACTGTTATGATCTTAGCCATTGTGACTCACCCCATAGCTGCCATGTCCAAACTGCACTTGTCTCTTCTTTGGGAATTCCCTCAGGCCCAGCTACACCTCTTTAAACATACGAATCTGAACTTCAAGGTCCAGCACATATGTCAACTCCTTCATGTCATTTTCTCAAAGTTTCTAGCCAGAAGTAATAGTCATGAGTTGATGCTTAGAACAGTGCCTGGCACACAGAAGGCACAAATGAAGTCTTTATATGATGAATGAATGACTCTTTCTCTTCTATGCTTTTGTAACATTTTGTACTTGTCCAACAGCACTTTTATCATCCTACCTTGATGCACTAATTAGTTTATCCTTTCAACAAGAAAGGACTGAGCACCCATGATGTGCAAGGTTCCATGCTAAAGAGTTCACTGAACAATGGTCCATTTCTCTCAAAGCAGTGTGAATGTGTCTACTGTGTACATGGCTGTCTCTCTCAGAACGCTGTGAATATGTCCACTGTATATACACAGTTCTCTCTCCCGCAGTGTGAATGTGTCCACTGTATACATGGTTATCTCTCCCAAAGCACTGTGAACGTGTCCACTGTATACATAGCTCTCTCTCCCACAATAGTGTGAATGTGTTCATTCTATACACATCCATTTCTCTCACAGCAGTGTGAATGTCTGCTGCATATGTGACTGTCTCTTCCACAATAGTGGGAGTGTGTCCACTGTACACACCTCCATTTCTCCAATGTCAGTGTGAATGTCTGCTATGTACGTGGCTGTCTCTTCCACAATAGTGTGAATGTGTCCAGTGCATACCTGGTTATCTTTCCCCCCACAGTATGGTCCTGTCAAAGTATATATGGCTGTCTCTCTCATAGCAATGTGAACATGGCCACTGCCTATGTGGTCATCTCTTTTCCATGGCTCTGTGTATGTGTTCTCTGCATACACGGCCATTTTTCCCCCAGCGAGGTTCCCAAAGGAACAGACCACATTTTCTTCTTCCTTGCTTCCTTCATGGAACCTTTGAATGACTTCTGAATTAATGAAATAAATGTAGCTCAAACAAGAGTCAGGATACTGACAATCTGTTTATGTCTTAAATAACTGAAAGGAGGACAAAGGTCATTTAATACCCTGGAAGGAGGTAGATGCTGATATACTTCTTCTTTCTTCTTAAGATTTATTTATTTCAGAGAGAAAGAGATAGAGAGCACAAGCAGGAGGAGTAGAGGGAGAGGGAGAAAGAATCTCAAGCAAACTCCCTGCTGAGCACGGAGCCTGACTCAGGGATCCCAGGACCCTAAGGTTGTGACCTGAGCTGAGGTTGAAACCAAGAACCAGCCACTCTACTGACTAAGCCATCCAGTAGCCCCTTACTGACTTCTTTTTATTTGACTTTAATCTCTTTCAAAACAGAAAGGATTCTGTCCTTAGTGATCAACCATAAGGGAATACCACAAGCAACACAAAATCTGCCAAGTTTAGTTTCTTCAAAAGGTAATAAAGCTAATTGAGTGGCAGACTTTAAAACTTCAATTTCATCTGTTGACCTTGACAAAATCTGGCTTAAATGACCCTCAGATATTTTAGTTTTTAATATACAGAATAGATAATCAGTGAAGCTATTATTTCAAATTTAAAAGAAATCTTTACATACAAATAGTTTTACTTCATGGTCCTCTTGCACACATTTTAAATACAGTTTGCTTTACACACACCTTTTCTTAATAGAATTATGCCTTATAGATAGGGCTACCAGAATAGTCACTGCCTCTAACTTTTTTAACTATGAATATTTATAAAGGATACAAAAGTGTTATGAAAATGTTATGTGTCTTCCCTTCTAAGAACGAACAATGGAATGGCTCTGTGGTCACACCCAAACACTGGTCCTGTCCTCCAGCACAGCTGACCAGACCAGGGGTAAACATGTGACCCAAGTTGGACCAATCAACCCCTTCCTCCAGAAAATTAATTGTATTTGGGACTGAAACATTCGGTAGTTTGTCAGAATTAATATTTACACTGGGATGGAATCATCCCATATGCATACAGAAGAAGGAAAGGGAGACAGATTTTCAGATGGAACGGAAGAAAGCAAACATAGAAAAGAAACACAAATAATATTGAGCATTTAATAGGTGACCAAGTACTATCTCATTTAATTCTCAGAGAACTCAATTAAACTCAAGCATTTGTAGTCAAGGAAACTGAGGCAAAGAGAGGTTAATAGGAATGGCAGAGTTGTGATGTGAATCCAGCAGTCAGACTTCAGAACCCGGCTCGTTAATGTGACCTTAACTGCCCCGGAGCACCAGGGCTGGGGCAGGGGCCCCGAGACCCCAGGGAGCAGAGCTGCTGGCTCCTTCATAAGGTTTCCTCATCTTACCTGAGACTTGTCTGAACTCTCTGGCTTTGGATATTATAAGGAAGACCAATTTCTCTCTCTCTTTTTTTTTAGGATTTTATTTACTTGACAGAAAGAGAGCACATGTAGGGAGAGCGGCAAAGGGAAAGGGAGTAGCAGAGAAGCAGTCTCTCCACTGAGCAGGGAGCCCAACGTGGGGCTTGGTCCCAGGACCCTGGGCTCATGACCTGAGCTGAAGCCATCCAGGCACCCAAGACCGAATTCTTTTATTAAATTCTCCCCCTTTTGCTTAAACAACTGCAGAGGTTTCTGTTACCTGCTATGCCAAAGTCATATGCAACAGCCCCGCCCCCTTCATTGACACCCCATGTCAGACCTAGTTTTGTCATTGAATTTCACATGCACGCATTCCCTTTCCCACTTCCAGCAACCTCCTCTGCTGCTGTGTTATTTTCTGCGCGTACTCAACACACACGTGCTGTCTTTGCACCTGCTTCTACACTGTACATACAAATGGGTTGCTTGTTTGTGGAAATGTAGTGAGAATAATGCAAAAGGGTTTTGGAAGAAGATGCCTGGGACTTTGCTTAATTGATGGGCCTGGATAAATTAGGAGAAAACATTTTATTGTGAGTTGCTGTCTGTAATATATCTGCAATTAATGTTTTTAGTGTAATTAGGCAGTTCCAACATTAGCTAGAGAGGGGTAATTAAATCCGTGTTTTGCTTTTCATAGTGCAAAGGAAACCTTTCAAAACAACCGAGAAAAGTAAAACCTAGCCAAATCCATTTTTTTTTTTTTTTAACCGGGAAAGTTTGTGGCAAACTTTTGCTGGCATCTAAACACGTGTAAATGTTCAAGCGGTTATGCATGGCAGGCCCTATGCATTTAAAATGCCATCTCTCAGCATTACAGTTGTTCAAGCAATAAGGCGAAACAATGAATTACTTTATCGGGTATAGAAAGTACGCCTAGCCCTTGTGGTTCTTAGCTTCCTGCTGAATTAAATGAGACAAATGTGCTCAGGGCTCTGCATTCAGACAGATCAGGGTTAAATCACCTCTGAGCTATGTAATCTGGAGCAAGTTACTTTTGACCTTGGGCAGGTTACTTTGTTGCTCTCCTTCCTCTGAGCCTCAGTGTCTTCATCTGTAAAATGGGAGATCGGTAGTATTTGTTTACTTCACAGGATTGTGGTGAGGATGAAACAGACGATCCACCGCTGGAAAAGACAGTGTGCCCCAGACCCAAGCATCTGGAAACTTCCCTACTGAGTGTGCCCAACTGCAAGGCCCCAACCGTCCTCCAATGCTAAGCCATTTCTGTAGCTAGTCATGCAGCCAATTAAGTAAGCGAAGGTGACACAGAGGGACTGCCTTCAGACTATGAGCTTCCGGGGGAATCTGGCTTGTTCACTCCTTGCTCTAAGAGGTGCTGAGTCCTTGGCCCTGGATTCCTCGGCTGGAGCACACCTGCCTGTAGAGGTACAATCTGGTTCCATCCTGTCGTGTGGGTCCCAGTGGCACCTGTGCTGGCACCATCACGTGATGCCCCTACTGTCTGTCACACTGTAAGGAAAAATTGTCTTGCTGGAATCTGTCGAGGCTCATTGTCCACTTTCGGCAACTATGGAGTTTTGGCAAGCCAGTCTTCCTGTTTGCTTACTCATGTCCTTTGGATATTTGGGGCAGGGGAGGCTTTTTACCCCTTGCCATCCTCTGTGACAGGAGGTGACAAACATTTCCGGTAGGAGCAGTCTGTATTTTAGGCTCTGGGGCCACGTATGATTTACACTCATGTTCTTTGTGAATTTCTTTTAACGACCTTTCAAAATGTGAGAACCATTTTTAACTCACACGTGGAACAAAAATAGAGTGAGGGCTGAGTAGGACCCCTGCTTTTATGAAGCTGGGGTTCTTCCCTAATATCCACCTAAAGCACTTAAAACAATCTGTACTGGATTAGTGAAAATGCAGAAAACATTAGTTTTTCCTACACTTTTGCTTTTCGCTTGTTCATCTCTAAACCTACGGCAACCCTTTTAGTACTCAAAATAATGTTCCCAAATAACAGAGAACTTTCTGGTACACATGTAATGCACAGGGACCAGTTTTTTCCACTCCCGCAACTGAGTTCTGCCTCTTTGGTTACAGGACAATTCTTTATTATCAGGCTTCCCGATGCAGAGCCAGGAATAGGTTACAGGTTAAAAAAAAAAAGAGTTGATTACAAGTGTGGGTGTAGACATGGAACCCCACAGCTTTCAGGGCAGCTGGGCAACCGGGCTTGGGCACTCTCCTTTGTTTACTCCATGTGCTGGGCAAACATTATCACTTTTAACATGATCAAGGTTGTTAAGCTCTGTGTCAAGCCAGTAAGTTATTATTTGATTAAATACAGCTCTGGTCTATGGGGGTGGGGGCTTTACATTTTACAATCACTATTTGTGACTAGAGTAGGGAGCCTGGGACTCAGAGGGGCTCACAGGTCTCTTTACTGACCCCAGGTGACTTGGGGATGGTTTTTCCCACAGGAAAAACCTGGAGCTGAGGTAAGTCCCACTATCTGGTTAACTCTTAATGCTGCAGACGGCCTCTGAGGAGAAGGATGACCTCAAACAGCCAGGAAGACATCAGGGACATAAAGACTAAAGACAAGGTAAGTCTTGGAAGATGGCTACACAGGAAGGTGAAGGGTCGGTGGGGCAAGGGTAGTCAGAGGGAAGCAATAACTCAGTGTCCACGAATTTCCAGGCACTGGTTCTAGTTCAAACTCTCTGGAGCCTAAGGTACGAAAAGAAGAGAGGAAGAGTAGTGGGAGAGAAGAGTAAATGGGAAAGAGAGGGAAAGAGGGGCGAACAGGAGCAGATGCATGACAAGGGACACTAGCCCTCAGCTGTGGCATGGGCCCCGGCACACGGGAGGACACACTCCCACTGGGGTCTCGTGGCTGGACCCGCCCACATCCCACGGCATTGCTGCATCTCGGCACTCCTGGAACAATGACCTTGTGTCACCCAGAGATGCGAGAATGATGTACATACAGTCTGCTTTGTTTGCTGAGTCAGGAAACCATCCATTTCAGAATGATTTCCCCCATAAAAGAGTTAGGGGCTAAGATTTCAAAAACAACCCTCCAGAAAAGGGTAGAGATACTCATTTTCTGAACCAGCTTGTTCCAGACCATCACCAGTAACAAAAGCCACGCTCTGCTATGAATCTCCCAGCATTTGAGGGGCCGTGCAGATCCCCCTCCATGAACGGGTCCTGGTGCCCACCTGTCGTTGGCTTCTCTGGTTTTCTTCCCATGGAGTATAAGATTCTGAGCTGTCATCGTAGGAGCATGACAGTATCTGGTCCCTGGAACAATTTTTTTAATGAGGGTGAGGTAGGGCAAGGGAGACTTGATTTTTTTTTTCCTGTTAGAGTGTTAGTGGAAAAATAGGAAAATATGCATGAGACTAGGAAGCACACTTTATGGGGTCAGAGCCCCGACTCCTCTGAATAGTGAGCTGATTGACTCCAGAGGTGATAATGATTTTCTGTATAAAAAGAAGTAGAACTAAACTCTACTTCTTGGAATAATGGCAACTTAATTCAGGCATATCACTGGAGAAATTACTTTAGAATTTTTTTCTTTTAAAGCTCGACTGAACTTCTCAGAAAATGTTCCTGAAAGAAGTATTTCTGAAAGTCCCTGGAAATGGAGGGCCACTGCCTCTGGACTAAAGTTCACATTCACCAATGGTGGCCAGGTTTGAAACCTTAATCCCAGGTCACAGCGACTTTAATTGAAAAATATACTCATGCACTAAGATTGAACAGGGGTGATCTATGGGTGGTTGGAAGAGGAAGTTATTATTATTTTTTTAAGTTTGCTGGTTTGAAATCTCTAATTTTCTTTTTTTTAAATTTTTATTTATTTGAGAGAGATTGAAAGGGAGAGAGCATGCATGAGCTCTGGGGAGGGGCAGAGGGAGAGGGAGAAGCAGGCTCCCCACTGAGCAGGGTGCCCAATGTGAGGCTTGATTGCAGGACCCCAAGATCATGACTTGAGCTGAAGGCAGATGTTTAACTGACTGAGCCAGGTGTCCCTGAGTTTTCTAATTTTCTATAAGATATGTATATTGCAACTATAATAATGCAAAGCTCATTTAAAACAAAAGAAAAAAAAAAACTATGTCCAAGCCATTGTGGGAGGGTTGATTCTATAAGGTTTGGTAAACTACCTATTCATTTGTCTCTCCTAACTATATTAATCTAATTAATATAATGAATGGAGTCAAAGGTGACTCGATACCAGTGTTTCCCAAACTTCTTTGGCACCTGGACACTTATAAAATGTCTGGTAAGGGTCAAAACCTAGTAAGGGTATTCACAGGCAGGCTTATGTCTTTCAACGTCCTCAAAACTCACAGAGTAGATCAAGGAAATTGAGATGAGTGAACTACTCTCTTGGAGCTTCGTATCCCATATTTTTGTTTTATTTTATTTTGTTTTCCAGAAACAAAAACAAAAACAAAATCATAATCTAGCTTGACTGGGACGTGCCAAGCTCTCATTAACTACATTGTCTGGTCATGTCTAATTAGAGCTCACTGAACTCTAATGCTAGGCTAAAGATGCTTTTAAGAAAAACGATACATCCAAATTTAATGCTTCTGATAGGGGCTGTAATCTTTCAAAAACTGGATGCTATGGTTCACCTGTTCTGGCTTTTCAGAAGCTGTGGTGACAGTCAGAGGTGGGGGTGGGGACGGGGAAAATGTGCAAATTGTTTCCTGAGGAACAGGAGCTGGGAGCAGCAGCTTTCAGGGCAGTGCTGGACAGAGTCTTACTGACAAGCGCAGTGGTGTGGGAGGGTCGTTGCTGTGTCCAGTGTTGCCCCCGAAATGCATCCCCTTCAGGTGACCAAGTCGGGAGACTCTGCTGTGGATGCAGCCACCTCCAGAGTGTCTGCTGACAAACCCAGACAG
Source organism: Taxidea taxus jeffersonii (assembly GCA_003697995.1). Lineage (NCBI taxonomy): Eukaryota > Metazoa > Chordata > Mammalia > Carnivora > Mustelidae > Taxidea > Taxidea taxus. Next base: position 1,149 of record RCUC01050178.1, on the reverse strand, counting down.
GGAGTGAAAAGCTTCTGACAGGCTGGTATGGCCAGTGAAAGTCTTCTATGTCTCCACGTCTCCTGCAATGGAATGGACAGAGCCCTACTGGCACAGTAGGTCTAGTAAGTCTAGGAAGCTGGACATATGCTCTCTTGGATGCTATTCCACACTTCCCAGGGGTCTTTCTCCCAGCACTTCTTTGCTAGGTCAGGAGGGAGCTGGGGAGTCTCAGGGTCCTGGAACCTGAGGGAGGTGGCCTGGGCTCCTTGTGCCAGGAGAGAGGACAGAGCCAGAATCCACAGTGTGTGGACACTATGGGTTTTCTACACCTGAAAAATATATGTTCAACTCAATGTCCCACTTGGGGCTTATGCCACCGCAAGAAGGTCTGTGGGAGGATCTGAGGTGACCCAGACACCACAGCAGGACTTTGTCTTCAACTCGTCCTCCCTTCCAGGACTCAGATGCCGATGAGGAGACCTGACTCTCCTCCAATGTCCTCCAGAAGAGTCAGTGTCCCCAGCTCTACCCCTGCACTGTGGTTTAATGCCGGGAAATAACTTGACTGCTTTCAAGATGCTGAGAATTTTATGCGGGAAAGAGAAGTATTTTATATGCTGAGATCATTTACTCTGTTATACTCTTTAAAAGTCTGTTCACATTTATTGGAAAAATATGTTACTTTCTTCCACATATATTCCCCAGCATCACCTAAACGGCAGGTTTTGCTACTTATTCTCTTTCAAGGTTGTTGCATACACGTGTACTGCTGTGAGAATATCCAGATTTTACACTCTGCCGACTGAAATACAAAGGCAAAGCCAAAATTCGAACCAACAAAAGTACTGAATAAAGCTTCTAAAAGCATGGTGGAAATGGGAAAGAAGGAGTAAATGTAAATACCTACTGTGGGATGGGACTGTGGTAGGTACATTTGTACACTCTTTGCTTAATCTTAAGAACAACACTCTGAGGCGGCGTGTGGGGGGCTCAGTCAGTTAAGCATCTGCCTCCACTTCAGGTCACGATCCTGGAGACCTGGAATGGAGCCTTACAGGGGGGCTCCCTGCTCAGCGGGGAGCTTGCCTCTCCCTCTGCCTCTCTCTGTTTGTGTTCTCTCTGTGTCAAATAGATAAATAGATAAATAAAATCTAAAAAAAAAAAAAA
>RCUC01050166.1:0-15067 GCA_003697995.1 Taxidea taxus jeffersonii | reverse complement strand
AATTTTTATTTATTTATTTTTATTTATTTTATTTATTTATTAGAGAGAGAGAGCTCAGGCAGACAGAGTGGCAGGCAGAGGCAGAGGGAGAAGCAGTCTCCCCACCAATCAAGGAGCCCGATGTGGGACTCGATCCCAGGACGCTGGGATCATGACCTGATCCGAAGGCAGCCGCTTAACCAACTGAGCCACCCAGGCGTCCCCTGGATCTAATTTCAATTCTGATTCACTATTCTTGTTTGGCATTTTTTTTTCCTTTGTATGAAATTAACACATGTACTCCATAGATCCTTTAGGAAACACCAATGAGTGTGAGAAGAAAATTAAAATCACTCAAACTCCTACCAGTCAGAAGATAATCCACAGCTAAATTGTTGATGTCTTTCTGTTTAGTCATTTTTCTTTACACATACACACACACACACACATGCACTTAGGATTATATTAAAGTATTGTTTTATAAACTTTTAAAGTATAAGGTAAATATATTTTCATGCCACTGAACAGATTTCTATTTAGTAGACATTTAAATAGCTGTATGTTAATTCTATATTTTAGATTCGTATAGTTTATGAAATCAATTCCCTCTTTTTTTTAAAAAGATTTTATTTTCTTATTTGACAGACAGAGATGACAAGTAGGCAGAGAGAGAGGAGGAAGCAGGGTCCCTGCAGAGCAGAGAACCCAATGTGGGGCTCGATCCCAGGACCCTGGGATCATGACCTGAGCTGAAGGCAGAGGCTTTAACCCACTGAGCCACCCAGGCGCCCCTCAATTCCCTCTTTTTGAACAGAGTTAGTTTCATTCTTTCCTGTGTATGGGCACCTTTAGACTCTGCAAACTGTCCTATAAGCCATGAGGTAGAGCTCCAGTACTCCCGCCCGCTTCAGTTCCGGCAGCAGAACACGTTCTAATGGAAAACACTGGACTTCCTTTGGCACTCATTAGTCCTTATACACTTACCTTTTTCTGTATCATCACTTAGATCTTAAAAAATTGGACAATAACTTGACAGGACCTACTACACCTCCTCTCAATCTGCCGGCGAAGTCCCTGGATACTACTACTGCCGCCATCACTGAGGGTGTGTGCTTTCCCCCCTGCTCCCACTCCAGGTGGCGACAAGGACATGGACTTTGATATTGAGAAGACCACAGGCAGCATTGTCATTGCCAAGCCTCTTGACACAAGGAGGAGGTTGAACTATAACTTGACCGTGGAGGTGACCGATGGGTCCCACACCATTGCCACTCAGGTAAGAGGCCTCCCCAGGGACCCCTGAGCTGAGAGCAGATGGGAGGTCTCCTTGGTTGGGATGAAGCTACAGAAGGCTTGCAGTAGATATGGTGTATCTCAGAGGGCACTGAATTTGGAATCAAGGTTTTGCCTCAGTCTTAACTGATACACTTTCTACTTCTGTGCTCTTGGGACAATTCTTGTTTCCACTGTGGATCTCTGTGTAATGTAGGGCTTTGTCTAAATGATCAGTTTTCAATTTAAGATAGAGTTCTGTAGAGGCTACCATGGGTATGAGAAATGATGGTAAGTGGGTTCCTGTATTTCTACCATGGCTTCAGCCAGAGTTTTACCTATTTCAGATGTTGGAATTTCACAAAAAATTTCACTTGAAGAAAAAGGCCCTTTGAACCAGAATTTTGTTTTTGAAAACCACTAGACTGCATGTTATTTCAAAGCTTTGTGATTTTGAAACCCTATCATTCATTCAACAAATATTTATAGAGTGACAGCTGTGTGCCAGGCAGTATACTAGGCACAGATGATACGGTGAAGAACCAGACAGAAAGACAAGGTTGCTGACCCCCTAGAGCTTACCGTCTACCTTCTCTCTCATTCTCCTCCCTAGGTCTACATCTTCATGATTGCCAATGTTAACCACCATCGGCCCCAGTTTCTGGAGGCTCATTATGAAGTCAGAGTTCCCCAGGACACACTGCCTGGGGTGGAGCTCCTCCGAGTCCAGGCCACGGATCCAGACAAGGGCAAGGGCCTCATCTATACCATACATGGCAGCCAAGACCCAGGAAGTGCCAGTCTCTTCCAGTTGGACCCAAGCAGTGGTGTCCTGGTAACGGTGGGGAAGTTGGACTTGGGCTCAGGCCCCTCCCATCACACGCTGACAGTTATGGTGAGTAAACTGAGAAATCTGGGAAGATGCACTTGCATGTGGATGTGTGGGGTGGACACACACAGAGGCATGCTGAAGGTTCCCTTTCCCCTGATGTGCACTGATGCTCATGATGATCTATGACGTGAGATGTGATACTTCACAGCCAGCCAGGGGCACCTACCATAAGGGATGCCCATGAGTAAGGAAGAAGGGGGAGCTGCCAAGGAAAGCTGCCAAGGAAGCCAACTTTCTCTGGGTTCACTCCAAATACTCCCCGATAGTCTCCCTGCTCCATGACTGCATGATCACAATGGGGGTTGATATAGTGTCAGAGGTGGGGAAGGACCAGAGACCATCCCCACCCCCCACAGCAAGCACTGGGGTGAGGAAGTGAGGTGTGCAGGGCACAACATGGAAGAAAGACTCACTTTCAGGGTTCTGTGTCTACAATTTTGTGACCCTGAGAGGGAGCCTCCCTCAACCTACGCCCTTTGTGCCTCATGTGTCTCACTGTGTCTCAGCCCTGACCTCGGCCTGCTTCTCTCATCTTACACCTGAGGCCCACAGAGGAACAAAAACTTGCTCACCATCATACAGTTCTTTATGATGGAACCAGAATCAAAGCCAGCCTCCCTGACCCAAGTTGCAGGGTTTTATATGCTAGTTTATCATCCTCTGGGCACATAAATATACAGTAAAGGCTCTGAAAAATCCTTCAGCAAAGAAAACTTTAACTTCATTTAATTCAGTGCCCCCTAATTTAGTCACCCATAGAATTCTTTTTCCCTCTGCGTAACATGTTAACATCTCGAGGAACTAATAGTCTCTGAGACCTAATTTGGAAAATACTGTTTCTGTGCTTATTTCTGCCTTTCTCCTAAAGTGGGATTATCCATGAAAATAGCTAAGCCTAATAATCATTAATTTACAAATTTATTTTTTAAAAAAGAGCATAAATGAGAGCAATATTTAAAAGAACACAGAGAGTTACAATTAAATATATTTTCCACAGGCATTCTATTTCATTGACCTTAATTTAACCCTGCCTCCTCCCATTCCATTTGCTGCTCATGGCATTATCCCCTTGGGCCCATAGGTCCGAGACCAGGAGATGCCCATCAAGAGGAACTTTGTGTGGGTGTTCATTTATGTGGAGGATGGAAACTTCCACCCACCCCACTTCACCCAGCTCCACTATGAGGCAAGTGTTCCTGACACCACGGCCCCTGGCACAGAGCTGCTCCAGGTCCGAGCCATGGATGGTGACTGGGGAGCCAATGCTGAGGTCCACTACTCCCTCCTCAAAGGTGAGAGGCTTGGCCATGAGCATGAGGGAAGAGTCTCTGGCAATAAGAAAAAGGCCCAGGGGCATGAATTTGCAAGTAGATCAAATGCCAGATTCTCTAAGCTGTGGCAAATACCATTTCTAGAACATTCTCTGGGATTATAATAACCTAACTTAATGTACTTCTGAAGATGGTAAGAATAATAACTGAGTTGTAATAACTAAGTTGTCTTAAGCCTACTTAAGTTATGGAAGAATTTACATACATATTATATAAATTCACCAACAACCGTATTTGTAAAGGATGCTTATGAAGTCCACGCAATATTTTAAAATGTAGTATCTGTGCCTTTATGACAGAAAGGACCTATAAATACCTTAGAAGATGTATGGCACAGTTTTAGGAATTACATTTAGGAGTAACATTTTCTGTTAAGGCTGTATCATTTTCATATCTGTTATATGGTTTTCCCCTCTCAAAAATGGGAACAATATTTCCTGTGCCAGAAAGTCTTTGCAAAGATTAAAAGAGAAAATATATGTTAATACATGTTGTAAACTGTAAAATATTATATGAATGCCAAGGGTTTATTGCTATCATTGATAAGTGTTAATTATACATAATTAAAGAAATAAAAATGACAATATCTAGAATCCAACTAATTATTAATGATAATTACAATGTTTGATAATTCATAATTAATGATATTTAGTAATTATTGTCTTTAACAAAGTTAACACTCCATAGAGCTAGATACTGTGAAGGGACATAGTGAATGTGACTTGCTTTGTGTTCTCACAGAGCATAATGTTCATTTATTGCTTATATACTTTCTAGAAATCAGAGCTTTTGCATTTTTTTAAAGAAACAGAAGTTGTTATATCTTGCCATGCAGCAGAAATCTATGTATCACTGAAGAAGAGTAAAACAAATTCTATCCCATTAATTGCTTACTTTTTGTGATTTATGAAGCACACTTACATCTTTTATCTCATTTTATCTCATTGACAACCCCATTGATGGAGGTACTAATTTTATTTTCCAGATAAGTTAAGATTAGTTTTAAAATATTCTTCTGATTATAGCAGTAACACACACTTATTTTTTAAAACATGAGAGAAACAGGAATATATGAAGAAGAAAATAGCACTCAGCCATAGTTTTCAGCACAAACAAAATCATTTTGTGTCTTCCCCTCTTGTCTTTTTGGTGCATCTTTTTGCCATAGTAAGATTGAAGTGAATATACAATTTTGCACCCCAATTTTTTCTCTCAGCGGCATAATATAAATTATAATTATGCTTAGGTGGTTTACTTGGCTACTTTTAATAGAACTACTTTAAAACTGCAGTCTACCTATTGAAACTGTATTCTTTAACAGAACTTAGGGTTTGTATCACATGGGCAAATTGGGAAATCACCTCATTGGTCAGCTGAAGAATGGCTTCCATGAGTGGGGGGGAATCAGATAAAATGTTTTGTGATCTCACAGAGATCAGCTATTTGTTTGCCCAGCTATTTGTTTGCCACTGAAATAATAAAATATGCACCTGAATGATAAACAGCTTAAGAAGAGTAAAAGAGCAATACTTCCCTGAGGGGACGACCTGCACCCTGTGGTGAGCAGAATTATTCAGGTGTTACTGAGCCATGGCATTAAATAGGTAATCATCTCATTCTAAGAAAAAAATGTGCCTATGTGAGATGATGGATGTTAGCTAAACTTATTTTGACAATCATTTTGCAATATATATCTATATCAAATCATTATGTTGTACACCTTAAACCACCACAACATCATATGTTGATTATATCTCAGTAAAACTGGAGGAGAGTGTCAGTTATGTAAGATGAAATTCTAGAAATCTGCTATATGACATAGTGCCTATAGTTAGCAATATTTTGCTATATCCTTAAACATTTGTTAAGAGGGAGCTTTCATGTTATCTGTTCTTACCATAAAAAGAAAGAGAGAGGGAGGGAAGGAAGGAAAGACGGCAGGCTGGCAGGCAGACAGGCAGGAAGGAAGGGAGGGAGAGAGGGAAGGAGGAAGGGAGGAGGCAGGGAGTGTTGTCTAAATAAGGTCAGACTTTTAAAACTGTGATAACTTTGAGACACTTTTTTTTTAGGGAAATACAATTAATTTTCAACATCATTTTTTGTGAATCATATAATATTGTATAACTATAACTTTCCTTGAAACTTAAATTTGAAGTGTTATTATGCATTCATCAAAATAAATATTAAATTTTAAAAGGGCTACAAAAAATAGGCTACCAGATGTGGAGAAAGTACACCCCCTTTATTCTCATTTGGGCTTCCTGATTAGTCAAAGACAAAGCTTTCCCTGGGTCCTAGAATCTCTTTAATTCTTCTCTAACACTTTCTACTCTTTGTTTTTACCATAGAAAGAGGATAGGTCTCAGGCTCACATCCTTTAGCAAGCAGTAGATTTTATCCAGATTTTAATAAGATATTTTCCCCACTGTCTTGTTTCTATGGTAACCTCTGATTTATGGCAAGCAATAATGATTTTCTTTTTTAAAGCAGCGATACAAAAGTTGCCTGTTAAAATATTTTAAATTTAAGACAATGAGTCAATTTAAAGGAAAATATCCATTCAATAATAATTCAAAATAGTAAAGGTAGGGGCTGGGTATTGAAAAAATTGTAAAGGCAGTGTGAGAATGTCTAAAGTTTAGGAAATCTGGGAGTGGTAGAAAGGGCATTTGATCAGGAGCCTCAAGGTCTGGGTGTCCTATCCAGTCCCTCCCCACTTAACTCTGTGCCACTCAAACCCAAAGCCTGACATGGAAGGATCTTCCCACCATAGACTATAGGGGGAACAGACAGAGTAGTGTTTTAATTCTCTCCTATAAAAGCCACAACTGAAATAGAGTGGAGTGTGCTTTTCCTACAAAGCACACATTTCCTTTTTTTGCTTTCAAGACCTTCTGCAGCTCTGGTTCACAGCTTAAGCTGTGACCCCAAAACTGAGTGATCATTTAAGCTGCCACTTATGGAGTACCTAGTATGTACCCTATGTAAGGTATTTTATAAAGTAGGTATCTTCCCTATAAACTACATCATAACTAGATCCGTGGTAACACGGGATGTAGATGTTTGTCCTGTCCACGTTTTGTGTGACAGCCTCTTTACTGATCTAGAAAGTATATTTTGAACATGTGGTAAATTTCAGTTTGTCTTGTCTTTTGTTTCAGGGAATAGCGAGGGCTTCTTCAACATTGATGCCCTGCTAGGCACCATCACTCTGGCCCGGAAACTTGATCAGGCAAATCACGCCCGGTATAGTCTAACAGTCAAGGCAGAAGATCAAGGCTCCCCACAGTGGCGTGACCTGGCTACAGTGATCATTAATGTCTACCCCTCAGAGAGCAGTGCCCCCATCTTCCCCAAAGCTGAGTACTTCGTAGAGATCCCCGAATCAATCCCTGTTGGCTCCCCAATCCTCCTTGTGTCAGCCACAAGCTCCTCAGAAGTTACCTATGAGTTAAGAGAGGGAAACAAGGATGGTGTATTCTCCATGAACTCATATTCTGGCCTTATTTCCACCCAGAAGAAACTGGACCATGAGAAAATTTCATCTTATCAGCTGAAAATCCGAGGCAGCAATATGGCAGGTGCATTTACTGATGTCATGGCTCTCGTTTACATCATTGATGAAAATGACAATGCTCCCATGTTCTTAAAGTCCATTTTTGTGGGCCAAGTTAGTGAAGCAGCTCCTTTGTACAGCATGATCATGGATGAAAACAACAACCCCCTTGTGATTCGTGCTTCTGACAGTGACGAAGAAGCTAATTCCTTGTTGGTCTATGAAATTTTGGAGCCAGAGGCTTTGAAGTTTTTCAAAATTGATCCCAGCATGGGAACCCTAATCATCATATCAGAGATGGATTATGAGAGCATGCCTTCTTTCCAATTCAGCGTCTATGTCCATGACCAAGGAAACCCTATCTTATTTGCATCCAGGCCTGTCCAGGTCATCATCAATGTCAGAGATGTAAATGACTCTCCTCCCAGGTTCTCAGACCATGTATATGAAGTAGCAGTAGTGAAGCCCATCCATCGGGGTATGGAGCTCCTCATCGTGTGGGCCAGCGATGATGACTCAGAAGTCAATTATAGTATCAAAACTGGCAATGCTGATGAAGCTGTGGCCATCCATTCCATCACAGGTCGTATATCTGTACTGAATCCTGCTTTCCTGGGGGTCTCTAGGGAGCTCACTATCAGGGCTTCTGATGGCCTGTATCAAGATACTGCACTTGTAAAAATTTTTTTGACACAAGCCCCTAACACAAGTTTACAGTTTGATCGTAATGTTTACAGGGCAACAGTGAAGGAGAATTTACAGGATAGAAAGGCAGTGGTGATTCTTGGCGCCCAGGGCAATCACTTGAATGACACTCTTTCCTACTTCCTGTTGAATGGCACAGATATGTTTCATATGGTCAAATCAGCAGGTGTGTTGCAGACAAGAGGTATGGTGTTTGACAGAGAAGAGCAGGACACTTATGAGGTGGCAGTGGAATTGAGGGACAATCGGAACCCTCAGCGGGTGGCTCAGGCTCTGGTCAGAGTCTCTGTTGAGGATGTCAATGACAATCCCCCTCAATTTAAGCACCTGCCCTACTACACAACTATCCAAGATGGCACAGAGCCAGGGGATGTCCTCTTTCAGGTATCTGCCACTGACCAGGACTTGGGGGCAAATGGTGCTGTAACATACGCATTTGCAGAAGATTACACATATTTTCGAATAGACCCCTATATTGGGGACATATCATTGAAGAAACCCTTTGACTATCAAGCTTTAAATAAGTATCACCTCAAAGTCATTGCTCGGGATGGAGGAACTCCATCCCTCCAGACTGAGGAAGAGGTACTTGTCACTGTGAGAAATAAATCCAACCCACTGTTTCAGAGCCCTTACTACAAAGTGAGAGTGCCTGAAAATATCACACTCTACACGCCAATTCTCCACACCCAGGCCCGAAGTCCAGAGGGACTCCGACTCATTTACAACATTGTGGAGGAAGAGCCCTTGATGCTCTTCACCACTGACTTTAAGACTGGAGTTCTAACAGTAACAGGCCCTTTGGACTATGAGTCTAAGACCAAACATGTGTTCACAGTCAGAGCCACAGACACAGCTTTGGGATCTTTTTCAGAGGCCACAGTGGAAGTCCTGGTGGAGGACATCAATGATAATCCTCCCACTTTCTCCCAATTGGTCTACACTACTTCAATCTCAGAAGGCTTGCCTGCTCAGACCCCTGTGATCCAACTGTTGGCTTCTGACCAGGATTCAGGGAAGAACCGTGATGTCTCCTATCAGATTATAGAGGATGGTTCAGATATTTCCAAATTCTTCCAGATCAATGGGAGCACAGGGGAGATGTCCACAGTTCAAGAGCTGGATTATGAAACTCAACAACACTTTCATGTGAAGGTCAGGGCCATGGATAGAGGAGACCCTCCACTCACTGGTGAAACTCTTGTGGTTGTTAATGTATCTGACATCAATGATAACCCCCCAGAGTTCAGGCAACCTCAGTATGAAGCCAACGTCAGTGAGCTGGCAACCTGTGGACACCTGGTTCTTAAAGTCCAAGCTCTTGACCCTGACAGCAGGGACACCTCCCATCTGGAGTACCTGATTCTTTCTGGCAATCGGGACAGGCATTTCTCTATTAACAGCTCATCAGGAATAATTTCTATGTTTAACCTTTGCAAAAAGAACCTGGACTCTTCTTACAATTTGAGGGTAGGTGCTTCTGATGGGGTCTTTCAAGCAACTGTGCCAGTGTATATCAACACTACAAATGCCAACAAATACAGCCCAGAGTTCCAGCAGCATGTTTATGAGGCAGAATTAGCAGAGAATGCAAAGGTGGGAACAAAGGTCATTGAGTTGCTAGCCATAGATAAAGATAGTGGTCCCTATGGTACTGTAGATTATACCATCATCAATAAACTAGCAGGTGAGAAGTTTTCCATAAACCCCAATGGCCAGATCACCACTCTGCAGAAACTGGATCGGGAAAATTCGACAGAACGAGTTATTGCTATTAAAGTCATGGCTCAGGATGGAGGAGGAAGAGTGGCCTTCTGCACTGTAAAGATCATCCTGACAGATGAAAATGACAACCCTCCACAATTTAAAGCATCTGAGTACACAGTGTCCATTCAGTCTAATGTCAGTAAAGATTCCCCAGTTATTCAGGTGTTGGCCTACGATGCAGATGAGGGTCAGAATGCAGATGTCACCTACTCAGTGGACTCAATGGAGGACTTGGATGAAGAAGTCATTGAAGTCAACCCAACTACTGGTGTTGTCAAGGTGAAGGAGAGCTTGGTGGGATTGGAAAATCGGGCCTTTGACTTAAAAATCAAAGCCCAAGATGGGGGCCCTCCTCACTGGAACTCCCTGGTCCTGTTACGACTTCAGGTGGTTCCTAATGAAGTATCCTTGCCCAAATTTTCTGAACCTCTGTATACTTTCTCTGCATCTGAAGATCTTCCAGAAGGGTCTGAAATTGGTTCTGTTAAAGCAGTGGCTACTCAAGATCCAGTCATCTATAGTCTAGTGCAGGGCACTACACCAGAAAGCAACAAGGATGGTGTCTTCTCCTTGGACCGAAACACAGGAGTTCTAAAGGTGAGAAAGGCCATGGATTATGAGTCCACCAAATGGTACCAGATTGATTTAATGGCACATTGTCCCCATAATGATACTCACTTGGTTTCCTTGGTCTCTGTCAATATCCAAGTGAAAGATGTCAATGACAATAGGCCTATATTTGAGGCTGATCCTTATAAGGCTGTTCTCACTGAGAATATGCCAGTGGGGACCTCAGTCATTCAAGTGACTGCCAATGATGAGGACACTGGCAGTGATGGCCAGGTGAGCTACAGGCTGCCAGTGGACCCTGGTAGCAATATCCATGAGATCTTTGCCATTGACAGTGAAACTGGCTGGATCACCACACTCCAGGAACTTGACTGTGAGACCCACCAGAACTACCGTTTTTATGTGGTGGCCTATGACCATGGAAGGACCACCCAGCTATCTTCTCAGGTTCTTGTTGAAGTCTCCATTACAGATGAGAATGACAACGCTCCCCAATTTGCTTCTGAAGACTACAGAGGATCTGTGGTTGAGAACAATGAACCTGGTGAACTTGTGGTCACTCTTAAAACCTTGGATGCTGATATCTCTGAGCAGAACAGACAGGTCACCTGCTATATCACAGGTAAGGATAACTGTCTTGGAATGGAAGCACTGGGGTACATTGAAAAAAGTATAGTAGGAGGTGCCCTAAGACGTGGATTTAAGTCCTGGCTCTGCCATCTATTAGTGACCTTGCATAGATCAATTAACCTTCCAGGACCTCGGTTGCTTCATCTATAGACTTTGCATGCCTGTTCTCATTCACATTACAAGGATGTTTGTAAGATTTAACTTGAAAAAGCTCTTGAGAGCCTCCTATAAATTGGAAAGTGTTTTGTAGAGAGGATTTCTTATTTCTTTAGGCAGAGTAGACAGAATAGAAGGGAGATACTATAAATTGTCTCAGCTTCTAGGGAATGGAGAAGACAACAGTAATGGTGTGATCCATGAAAACTCTGTGTATTCCACCTAGAGCAAGTTGTGGATACTAGAAACACTCCTTAAGTCAATCACAAGACTTATGTGTTAGAGTGAAAACCCTTCCATAGATACGATTCCAGCTCAATCCTTCATTTCATATAGAGGAAAACCAAAACACAGATAGGGGCAGAAACTCAACCAAAGTCACACTCCAAGCTTGAGTCAGGTCTGGGATTAAAACCACACCCTATGAACTATTTTCCCCAGTGGATACCTACTACAAACCTAAATTATCCCAGCCCCTGTCCAGTGGTTGAACCCGCTAGCCAGTGGCCAAAAAAGACTTTCTTTACTTCTCTCTCTCTCTCTTTTAAAAAAGATTTTATTTATTTATTTGTTAGAGAGAGAGAGAGAGAAAGAAAGAGAGAGAGAGAGAGCATAAGCTGGGGCAGAGGGAGAAGCAGGCTCCCCACTGAGTAGGGAGCCCAATGCCAGAGTCGATCCCAAGAGCCTGGGATCATGACCTGGGCCGAGGGCAGGCACTCATGCATCCTAGGAGTTTCTTTACTTCTTAGTGTCTCTTTCCCCTATCCCAGGTGCCATGTGATCCCATCCCTATAGACATGGCTCCATCTGCTATCACAGCTCTTTGACCGGAAATTAATGAACCTCAAGTTCCAATCAAGAATCATAGACTCTTATAGAAACAGATCCTGGAACAGTGTCATTAGAAATATGGAAACTTAGGGAAATAGAATCTTATAATTTTATAATATCAGACTATGAAAAACACAAAGTCTTAACATCTCTGAGTAATAGAATAAATGTCAGTAGATCGTCAATTCCTGGAAGAGTTGAGTCTTAGAACTCTGGAATCTTGGAATCTCATAAATCCATCTCCTCTATCAGTGATTGGGGTCAAGGAAAGATGACTCAGAAGCAAACCTGGTGATCCATGGGAATCTCCACTTTGTGTCCTCATTGGTAAAATAAAACCTCAGAGAGTTTAGTGTTGTTGATCACTTCCCACTCCTCTACTGTTGAACAGATACTAGATATAAGAAGGTTTTTGTATGAAATTGAAATATGCTTCTTTTTAACTTCCCCCAATCTTTCCAAAGCACAAAAAAATAAGAAACCTGTACCTCAGCTACATATTTTTTTTTAGATTTTATTTACTTATTTGTCAGAGAGAGAGAGAGCACAGGCAGACAGAGCGGCAGGCAGAGGCAGAGGGAGGAGCAGGCTCCCTGCTGAGCAAGGAGCCCGATGTGGGACTTGATCCCAGGACGCTGGGATCATGACCTGAGCCGAAGGCAGCCGCTTAACCAACTGAGCCACTCAGGCGTCCCTCAGCTACACATTTTAGAGTGGTTCTTCTCATGGTGATACTTCCACTTAATAGGAGGCCTTTGAAATCAGAAGAACCTTCATAACACCAAATTACTGACTCAATATAGAATTGTGGGTCCCTAGTTAAGGGAGGAAATTTTTGTCTTTCCTAGAAATCCTAAAAAAATTGTCATGTGGGCAGCCACCTAAGGCACAAAGCCTGGTTCATTCCTATTCCTTGACTTCTGGAATCTCTGTCCATCTTTTTAGAGGGAGATCCCTTGGGCCAGTTTGGCATCAGCCAAGCTGGGGATGAATGGAGGATTTTCTCAAGGAAGACTCTGGACCGTGAACACACCGCCAAGTACTTGCTCAGAATCACAGCTTCCGATGGCAAGTTCCAGGCTTCGGTCCTTGTAGAGATCTTCGTCCTGGATATCAATGATAACAGCCCACAATGCTCACAGGTGAGAGCCTTGTGAGGGTGAGGTGGCATCAGAGGCAAAGAAGCTGGAGTGAAGGCCAAAAGGAAGGAGGAAGACTCGGGACTATCTCTGAGGCTGGGCATCACTGATCAGTCCTTTCTTCTCCTCAGCTAGCCTCAGACTAGTGTCCTAGGCAGGGTGCATTCTGGGTAATTCCTCCCCTCCTTCCCTGGCATGGGGATGTCACCAAGCTCTTTAGAACTTTTGGTTCATACTTCTACCCCTACACTCCCTTCAAAAGTCACTCTCCATAAAATATATCCAGAAAAGTAACTTCTTTTTTTAAAAGATTTTATTTATTTATTTGACAGACAGAGATCACAAGTAGGCAGAGAGGCAGGCAGAGATAGAGAGGAGGAAGCAGGCTCCCCCCAGCTGAGCAGGGAGCCCGACATAGGGCTCAATCCCAGGACCCTGGATCATGACCTGAGCTGAAGGCAGAGGCTTTAACCCACTGAGCCACCCAGCGCCCCCAGAAAAGTAACTTCTTTATTCTCCAAACAATCTGCTGTGCCCAGTGGGAAAATCCCTTCACCACTCAGCTTGGGCTCATTATCAAATACATCCAAAGATAACTGTCCTCAGAGACACCTCACACTGCCCCCATGCCCATATTATGCATATCTCCACATCTACATGGGTGCTAGAGACCACCACAGATGCCCTCCTTGAGGTTATATGTATACACAAACATGCAGACAGGACAGTTACATTTTTGGTGAGGACTTCATTTAATTCAATGCTAAATTTCCTGTGAAAACAAATGTTGAATGGTGGTGGTAGTGTGTGTGTGCACACGTGTGTGTGTGTGTGTGTGTGTGTTAGGGAAGGAACTGTGTTCTTAGAGGACATAAATGAACAATCATTGTCCTATAGCTTTGCATTTAAACATATTTTTTTAAAATACAGTAAATAATTTTTAACTTTGGGGATTTGCATTACCTCAAAGTTTTCAGATAAAGTTAAACTATTAACATTTTACTTTAATAACATTTTAAGTTACAATAATTCAAATTTACATTAAAAAATCTAGCCATTTAGTATATATACATAAATGCAAACTTACACATACTCACCCATATATCCATACACAAAGGATCATCTACAATTGTATATATACATGCAAATACCTATACATATATACAACCAGGTATGTAAGCATATACCTATATACCCACAATATTCATCCATCTGTATACCCAGCCATACATGGAAATATATGTACGTAACTCCCACAAACATACTTACACATGTATTTGCATATATACACTTCACTTATTTGCACACATGTAAGCAATACAGACCTTGTAACACAAAAAAATACACAAGTATGAACCATCACCCATCACCTTTTCTTCCTCTGTCTTTTACAGGCTAACCACATAAATCATAGTAGAAAAAGAACCTATGTTATCAGGATGCATGGAAAATGCCTTTGCAGGATCCAAGATGGACCACCTTCTGGGTGGTCTCAGAAGGGCAGCCCTTTTGGGCAGGATGGTGGCCACACTTTCTTCCTCTTTCCCCTTAGACAGCCTTACAACCAGGCTGCATCCTCCCCATGGTGGAAGAGGACAGGATCAAGCCCACCCTGGCCTTCCCACAGGTGGTCAACAGCATCACTAGACCCAGAGAAAGGAGGCTTTCGGAGTCCATCTCTACAGCCCACTCAGGCCCAAAGCCTCCATCCAGAGCACATACAGAGTTCATGTTTTCATGTTCACCTACCCCCTGCAGTGGGGGAAACCAGTTTGCCTGGAGCCTGTCCCCAGAGACAGCAGCTATAGAAACACTGGGCTTCCAGGGAGCTCCAGCCTCTCCCCTGTGCACATCCCCTGCTATGAAGGCACCTGCAGTGGAGGGAGGGTGGGACAGGCCCTGAGGGCCATGGGGGTCCAGACCTGATTCAAACAGCCAAGAGTCTGTCTTGGGGTGTGGACAGGGGGTGAGCTTGACAGCATGGCCTCACCACAGAGACCAGGATGCTTGGCCTGGAGTGAGTAGCTTGACCTGACACCTTCCAGAATGCCTCAAATCAGGCCCATCTCAACCTCATCCAGAAGTCTCAAAGGGCCCCTGTGGAGTAGGTGATAGCAGGTCCTTCTAGCTCCAACTGTGGGTTTTCATTGGTGGAATTCTCACTCATTCTGTCTTTTCTGACTAGTCCTCTTATCATCCTGCTTCTTGTTCTTTATCTCCATTTCCTTGCATTTTTCAA
>RCUC01050150.1:0-12579 GCA_003697995.1 Taxidea taxus jeffersonii | reverse complement strand
GTTGGTGAGCATCACTGATGCACGTGGACTGGGGCAAGGCTGGCAGGCCTGAAGTCTGATTCTAGAATCTTTCCTAGCTTGTGATGACTTCCCAAGTCTCTCTATGAGTAAGTTAGATTAATGAGTTCTTGTATGTTTGGTCCCAGTATCTTGGGTCTTTTATATGCTAACCTTAGGAAATAGAAAATAATTTGCATTTGCTCTTTTATTTTAAGAGCTTATTTATTTATTTGAAAGACAGAGATCACAAGTAGGCAGAGAGGCAGGCAGAGAGAAGGGGAAGCAGGTTCCCTGCTGAGCAGGGAGCCCAACGTGGGGATCGATCCCAGGACTCTGAGATCATGACTCGAGCTGAAGGCAGAGGCTCAACCCCCTAAGCCACCCAGGCACCCCGCATTTGCCCTTTTGATTGCTTCAGCAAGTATGAATATTTCCAAATAAAAGCAACTATCATCTTTTAGGTGCTTATGACACACCAGAAAGAGTGGAAATTTTGTTCATACATCATCTCTTTCAATCCTCGCAGATCTCATGAGGTCAATACTACCAGTCAAAATTGTATATACTTAAGAAAATTGAGAATTTACCATGTTAAATTTACATTGATGGGCACATAATCAGTAAAAAAGCCAACCTAGGGGAGTTTCCCAGTGTCTCCTTGACCCATCTAGTCCTGTGTACTATATTAATTTGCATAGCATTCCCCATAACTGCCAACCTTTCTCAAGTGTCATATTAAACTAGCCCCATGTGAATTGGCCCAAATTCTGAATGAGTGGGATCCAAATTACTAGCATTTTCTTATATAGATATTTTTTCTTAAAATAGTTTGGGTCAGCTTCCATAGAGCTGGTTTGGGCAGCTGAAAAACAGTGAAAGAATCAAATATGATTAGCCAAAAGACCAAGTCTTCTTTACCTACGTGTACAAGTCAGCTTGGGCTGTCCTAAGAAAAGACCAAAGACAAGGTGTCTTAAACAATAGAGAATTATTGTTTTAAAGATTTTATTTCTTTATTAATTTATTTGAGTGGGGAAGGGGCAGAGTGGGAGGGAGACAGACAAGCAGACTCCCCGCTGAGCATGGAGCCCAATGTAGGACTTCATCTTACCATCCTGATATCAAGACCTGAGCCGAAATCAAGAGTCAGATACTTAACTGATTGCATCATCCAGGTTCCCCAATAGAGGTTTATTTTATCACAGTTCCGCAGGATGAAAGTTCAAGATTAAGGTACCAGAAAATTCAATGTTTAGTGAAGCTTCTCTTCCTGACTTGTAGGTTGCCTTCTCATTTTGTCCTCACGTGTCCTCTTCTCTATGCAAGCTTGAGGAGAAAGAGAAAGAGAGAGAGTACATTCTGATGTCTCTTCCTCTTCTTATAAGGACACCATAGATTAAGATTCCAATTTTATGACCTCACTCAACCTTAAGTACCTCCTTATAAGCTCCATCTCCAAACAAAATCATATGGGGGGGTAGGGATTCCATACAAGAATTTGTAGGGACACAATTCAGTCCATGCCAGGAGGCCAGCATTGTCTTCACTGAAGAGGTCAGTTTCTGATGGGACTTGGAGATGTCAAAACAAAATGAAAATGAAACAAAACAAGAAAGGAGGTTTTTCTTCCTCACCCAGAGAGAGATTAAGGGCCAGCGGCTTTAAGCAATGAAACCAAATCTTATGCCTAAAAATGGTGTTATGCCTGTGACAAAGAGGAAGCCATCTTTCTTAATAAAGGCCCATTAAATGACAGCATTTAAACAAACAAATGAAGGAGAGGTGAGAGCAGAGGATTCGACTGAAAGATACAAGCACAGTTAATGTGGTCACTGTACAGTCTCATTCTTTGAGGTGTGAGAAAGTCACTTCTCACTTTCTCCAACATTCTCACCTCTTTCCAAAATCCCCCCTCCCCGTTCCACTCAGGGATGCTGCAATAGATTCACCCCTGGTTTCTTGGGCTTCCAGAGTCCATGTCCAAACCACTTCTAAACAGCAGCCAGAGTCACAGTTCTAGAGTCAAAAATAATCATATTATCCCCCTGTTTAAAATCCCACAGTGCCTTCTAACTTCTCTTATGATAACAACCCACATTTTCCTCATAGAATTTTCCTCAAGGCCCAGCATAACCCAATATTGCCTGTGTCTCCAGCCTCCTGGGGGCTCGGACCCCCTCGCTCTTTGTCTCTAGCCCCAGTGGTTTTCTGGTTCTCCAGGCTCCCCACATGAGTCTGGGTCCTCAGTTAGAAGCTCCCTTGGCCTCCTGCTCTTCTCATCTTGACACTTAGCACTGTCCCAAGTAAATACTTAGTTCTGTGATTGTCTGCCAGAGACATCAGGCCTGTGAGGCCAGAGATGCTCCTGACCCATATCACAGAGCTTAATTAGTAAACCTTGATGAATATTGGATGTATAGATGACTCCAGGTAGGAGGTGATTTTGCTGCCAAATTAGAAAACCTAGATTTTCATATTTTGAACGAAAGACGCTACAGATTTCTGAACTTGCAAATAACACGCATAAAACTTTTCACCAGTTTTCCCCAGAACATGGTTGAGGGAATTTAGCACCACCTTTGCCATTAACATTCTGGATCCTTCCAGGGTGGAAGACCCCCAGAGGTTAAGAAAAGGCAGCTGAAAACGCGAGGCTTTCCAATAACATACTTTTTTTATTTTTTTAAGATTTTGTTTATTTATTTGACAGACAGAGATCACAAGTAGGCAGAGAGGCAGGCAGAGAGAGAGGAGGAAGCAGGCTCCCTGCTGAGCAGAAAGCCTGATGTGGGGCTCGATCCCAGGACCCTGAGATCATGACCTGAGCGGAAGGCAGAGGCTTTAACCCGCTGAACCAACCAGTTGCCCCTCTAATAACATTCTTCAAAGCCACCGTGACCCACCCTGTCTGAAGAAGGAGAGGGAAGTTGGAGGACAGTGAATTTTTTGGGCTCGGCATTGTTCTAGAAGAAGAAGTCCCAGAAGAAGCAAAGTTTCTGACATTCGGGCTGGATAGATCTTTGAGGATTAGCTGAGCCAAGGGTCATATCTCATGAAGATTCAACAGTGGGGAAGTTAAAATCCATGCAGTCTAGAATTTATTTCTGGAGATTGTCACAACACATTACTAGTTGGGGGGGGGAGAGGTTTGCACAAACATTTATAGGCTGTCAGTATAAGTGTAAAGAATGTGTGCTCAAAGGTTTTTCTGTCTCATTTATCTTGAGGGGCCACTGAGAAGCTAAGGAACAGGATGTTACTTCCATTCAGCGGAGTCGGGTTGGGGCGGGGGTCGGGTAGAAGAAAGCAGACTGAATTCACTCCAAAATCCAGTTTTATTTTCAAGACCATCTGTGCACAGACATACCCCAGAGGCAATAAAAAGCTGCATTATTCTTCATTATTGTCCTGGAAGAGTACTCTGGCTTAATAAGGGAGCCCTGATTTCATAAATGGAAAGGAACAACAGTTCTCTGGGATGGCGAATTAACTTGCTTTTGATAAATAAATGAATTTTCTCCCTGAGTAAACTTTTCTGAAGTTAATTCAACATCTTAGTTTTTTTACATAATACTAATATTCTAGTACCACAGTACCACAGAGTTCTGTTTCTGGTTAACTCTGTGGCTTTCCTATCTGAAGTTAAATATCTGTTTTACTCATTTGCAAAAATATTATTTGGTTAGCTTGTGAAAATCTTGCTTAAATATATACATATTTTTTTTATCCTGGGAATAATTTTTCGAGATAAGGCAAAGTCATTGAGTACAGAGGGAAGTTGTTTGCATGGCTTTGGGGACATCTCAGAAGCTTCTGCTCTTGTCTAGAATGAGATGAACCCACATAGCCTTCTGGAATGTTCACTAAAGCTCTCTAATTCCTGTACCCTTCACCAGAGGAAACCACGAGTTAACAGTTCCTTTAGTTTGGGGACTGGATGCCTTATACCCAATTCCAAGTTTGCAAAGGCATTTTCTTCAGGTGTAGGGGTGTTGGAACGTTTGGGTGTATATTTCAGACATCGTGACACAAGGTCTACAAGGTCTATATTCCTTCTACCTGGACCATGTGACCAGGATAAGGGGGTACCCCATGAAACACTTTCCACTAAAAGCCTTCTACTCCTTACAGAAGCTGCACCCCCTTCTAAACTCCCCCATGTGTTCCCGAGCAGGGTCAAGGCCACACAGTGACCCATGAGTGACCGGAGGACGAAGTCTGAAGTGGGGGTTAAGGGGGGATATCCTAGCAATTGTGTATAGTCAGTGGGATCGAGGCCAGGAGACCCAAGTCAATACCTAACCCAGCGCACTGTCTCTGGAAAGCCATTTAAACTCACTAAGCCTCGGTTTTCTTACCCACAGAATGGACACCATCCTCCAAACAAAGTCAGTTTCCAGGATCCAGGGAAGCAATGGATATGCACACACTTAGCAAATTACAGAGCATGGTTGTGAAGCTCCAGGACGACTGCCCAGCACAGAGCCTAATAATTCTGAGACGGAAAGTTCTGTGAAGGCAAGAGCTTTCTCATTCAGCCGGGACCCCCCGTACTAACCAAGGGCAGTAACCAGCATATGGAAGGCAGTAGATTGACCCTTGGTGAATAAAGGTATGAACGAATTCTTGAACATAACAGATACTCAACTAATATTAGTTTCCCCCTTTGTCTCCACAAGGCTAAAAATGGTGCCTTATATTGAATTCTTTAGAAGTTCTGCTGTTTGGTTAACAGAAGTAAGGACATTACATCTTTCTTCCTCCAGGGCTCTCCAATTTCCCCAGTGAACAGTTCTATAAAACCCCAAGTGCCCGTGCTGAAACCAGAGTTTAAGTTTCAGAGAAAACATTGGGGGAAGGCTTTGGCGAGCTACAAACAATGTCTTCAACAACCAGCCTTCCAGGGAGAACAGAACAGGAGGAAAACAATGAAAGGAAGGGGCCAGTTGTAGAGCAGGGTTTTGGGAGGCTAGAGCTCCTGAACCCACAGTTTACTGGGGAGCTCAAGCTGGTAGTAGGGGCAAAGAGTCAACAAAGGCACGGGGCCAAGAAGGAAGGGGAGCAAATGTAAAGGCTGCTTTACGAAGCAGGTCACAGCCCCCTCAAGCAGATTGCTCAACTTCCAGAAACTACTACAGCCCTGACTAGTGTCTCCAGGAGGAAGAAGTGAGACAACTGAATTCCTGACTCCGCGGAAGTTCACCCATGGAAGGTTGACTTGTCCAACCTCGAGGGCACTCAAGCTTGGGTGCCAGGTGGGTCCTGCAGCATCTCGTGCAACAGGGAGGCCGTGGTGGGAGGCCCACCATGCAGGAGACCAACTATGCCCACAAAAGCCCGGTGGGGCTGGGAGCAGCTTCCCCAGTGAGCGCTTCCATCCACAGAATCCACAGCAGAGGCAGGACCCGCCCCGGGACTGTGGAAGCAGCACTGCCCAAGCCAGGCCCGCTCTGGCCAGAAAGCCAGGGGCATACATGAGAGCTAGTGCAGAAGTGTCTTGGGTGTTTTACTCTTGGGATGATTTTATGAATCAAAACTTCTAAAATACCATTATCTAATGGGTGTGATAACATGGCAGAGTGGAAAGAGTAGAGAACTTTGAGCCCATCCTGGTTCAAACCCTAGCTCTAAACTGTACTGTACAGCCCTATGACTTGTCATGAGTCACAGTATGGGTCCCAGATTCTCCATTTCAAAATGAGAGCGATGATCTGCACCTCCAGGAGTGGGTTGGAGCCTAGAGATTAGATAGGTAATTACACACACACACACACACACACATATGCACACACATATACATACATAGATATCATATACACAAACATACAGAGATAGAAATTGCATGAATGTATGTATGTATATGCATACAGATGTGTTTGTATGCCTAGTGTGTGACTGGTACACCACGCCTGTTCAGTAAGTGATACTGAAATCAGAATCAGATGGGAGCTGACATTTAGCTGGCAAGAGTGATTTTTTTAAAATTTTTTAGTTAAGTAGAATTTAGTGTATTAGTAGTTTGAGAGGTAGAATTTAGTGATTCCTCAGTTACATTTAACACCCAGTGCTCATTCCATCAAGTGCCCTCCCTCATGCCCGTCACCCAGTGGTCCCATTCCCCTGCCCACCTCCCCTCTAGCAACCCTCTGTTTCCTAGAGTTAAAAGCATAAGGGAAGGGAAGGAAAAATAAAATAAGATAAAAACAGAAAGGGAGGCAAACCATATTGGAGGGGGAGACAAACCATGAGAGACTGTGGACTCTGAGAAACAAACTGAGAGTTTTGGGGGGCAGGGGAATGTGGGGTTGGGTAAGCCTGGTGGTGGGTATTATGGAGGGCATGTATTGCATAGAGCACTGGGTGTGGTACATAAATAATGAATTCTGGACACTGAAAAGAAATAAAATAAAATAAAATGAAAAAAGTAATAATAATAAGAATCATGCCATTCCTCTGCTCAGACCTTCTAGTGGTTTCCCAGCGCATTCAGAATTATACAATCCATTGGGCACCTGGGTGGCTCAGTCAGTTAGGTGTCTGCCTTCAGCTCAGGTCATGATCCCAGTGTCTTGAGACCATGATGCTCTGGGCTCCGTCGGGCATCTGCTTCTCACTTTCTCTACCTTTCCCCCCCATTTGTGTATGTGCTCTCTATGTCTCTCTGACAAATAAGTAAATAAAATATTAAAAATTAAAAAAAAAGAATTACACGCAGAATAACTTCCCATGTCTGGCAAGGCTCAACCGGATCTAGCCCCTAACTACTTCTTAGACCTATGCTATGGCTTTTCACTTTCTCCAATCCACCAGCTCTTTTCTACCCCAGAGCCTTTGCATTTACCATACTTTCCGCCAGGACTTCATTGACCCCTTTGATTTCCTTCTGTGTCTTCTTCTTCTTGTACAGATAGATGTCAGCTCCCTAAAGAGGCCTTCATCGATGTTCCAGTTTAAATTATTCTCTGACATTGCCTCATATTTTGACTGTTTTCACGGTGCTCACCTTTATCTTAAATCAACAAGCATATTCATATGGCTCTGTGTTTATTGCCCATTGGAACAGGAGCTCCCTCAGAGCCTTCATTGTCCGTTGATCTACAGAGCTTAGAACAGGGCCAAGAACCAAGCAGGGACTCCGTATCCATCTGTTAAATGAATAAACCAGTGAACTTCATAGTCAACCACATTCTCTCCAACTCTGGTGATATGCAGGCTACCCAGGATCTCAGGAAAGAAGCAAAATGCAGGACTGATTGCAGTCAGAAGGCACTTCTCACTTCCAGAGACCACAAACTGGGCTGTAACCTAAACAGGAACAGTGTACTGGAATAATTAATCACCATGAGCAAGATCTTGAGAGATTTGAATTTAAAAGCTTAACAAATGTTTAAAACCGATGCCAACAGCAAGTTCGACCCACGGACATAACGTAGGTGGTCTAGATGTCTCATCTGATTTTGATCTATTTCTCTGTCCTTCCATCTAGTCAACAGTAACCGAGACCAAACAATGTGTTAATTCTGTGTTTGTTTTGGTCTCTAAGTTCTTCCAAAAGAGCTCCTCATGTATTACTTCACGTGACTTCTGAACAAAGCCCTGACATTCATCATTGGAAGGATAAATCTAAAGATAAACTGAACCACAAAGTCAGAAGAAAAATCCCTTGTATATAGCCAACCCTTCCTCAAAGACCACTTGGGCCAACCCTACTCTGTAGCAAGATCTTTTACTCCAAATTCCTTAAACACACGTGCACAGAATCTGTCTCTCCCCATCTTAGCCTTGGCCTGCCTCATGCAGAATCATGGTGTCATAGAAAGAAGCTTCATCAGATAAAATCTCGGCTCCATCATTTACTATCTGTGTGTCTTTGAACAAGATGTTGAAATTCTCAGAGTTTCATTTCCTTCTGTTGTAAAATGGACATCAGAATAATCTCACAGCATTGTGAGAAATAAACATGAGAAATACATGCGAAAAGTATGTCAAATTCCTGGCACACGGTAGCTGTTCAAAACACGGAAGTCACTCTGACCACTCTACCACTACCATACCATTGTTATCGTCACTATTATTACTATTGCTGTTATGCCATTACTGCTTCCTCTCCACCTGTCTTGACTTGCCACTTAGCCTTGCTGGCAGGCCAGAGAGCATGCTTTCCTGTGGCTTCTTTGTACTTAACAATACTATAGTAACAGTCGATGCTTCATAAAAGCTTACTGATCAGGTTAATTTTCAAAGTCAAGTTCAAGCAACATTTCCTGAAGTTTCCCAATGTGGTGCAAACTGTGATATACACCTGCATGCATGGGGATAAAAGAAGAAGGCATTCCCTGGTGTGATTTCAAGGACACCAGAGAAGCCAGGCTGCCCTGTCCTCGTTTTCCTCTTTCTGATGGCTAATGCCTAGAATTCAACCATTTACATGCTATCTGTGTAGCTTAAGACTTTAGTCAGAATCCAAACACCTATGGGAGGGCTGTTTTGCTTAATCCATGTTTGTTTGTTTGTTTTAAAGATTTTATTTATTTGAGAGAGAGAGAGAGAGCATGCACATAAGAGTAGGAAGGGCAAGGTAATCCTAACCATAACCTAACTGTAATCTGATGCTAACCCAGGACCCTGGGACCATGACCCAAGCCGAAGGCAGACGCTTAACTGACTGAGCCACCCTGGTGCTCCATTTAATCCCTGTTTGTAATGAAGGGGCCTGAGAGCATTTGCCTGGAATCCAGAGAGAATGAGGACCCCTGAGCTCTGAAGGGAGGAGGGACAGGAAACCTTGAAGGCAGGAGGCAGTCAGAATCAGTCCTTTTCCAGTCTTTTTGAATGGAAAAATCTCCGAAGATAAAATGATCACCGAAGTGAAGGGGGAGTGTGTGGCCCCTCCAGTGCCTGCCTGAGCAGGCAGAATCCCTTGTCCCTGTCAGTACCCTCTGGGTCACAGGAATCCTACTCAACCTGCAGCATTTCTCCATCCCAGGAGCTAGGAGGATACATGGATTCCTTCCCTGTTTTGTCCTGCATCGGGGATCACATTCTGAATTTATGGGCTTCCCAGTATCGCCTCTGCTCAGGCATTCTCCTGGGAACAAAGCCAGACAGAGACATTGGCAAGATCTGATGAGACCTCCTGCCTGCCTTTGCTGGATTTCGGTCACCTGCCAGTCTAATTGTCAGAGCACTTCTCCAGCATTCACCTGCCTTGGAGTTCATTTCCAAAGAGCAACGTGAAAGTGACCACCTCAGTGTCTCCTGGCAACAGTGAGCTTCTAAAGAACGAGGTCTATCTCACCACTCTTTGGGGGAAGTACTACGTGGAGACGGTTTAGAAATTCAGTTGAATTTGGCCAAGTCCTGTAACAGCCCTGGCCTGAGCTCCACAGGGAATCAGAGATGTACCAATAATAGCTCTTGCCCTCTGGAAGCATGCAGTCTACTGGAGAAGGAAGATCCCAAACTCAGACCCCAGCCCTCAGTAGTAGGTAATAGAAGTAATCGAAGTTGACTGTCCGGAATACACACAGAATGAAATATTTAAGGAGATGTTTTCTAAACTGGAGTGAAATCTGCATAAAAAGATGCTGACCAAACCAACTACGAGTGGAAGGGCCATTGCAGGAGCAGAGAAGAGGCAGAGAAGGCTGGGCGACCTGTGCGTGGAGCAAAAAGCAGAAGCAGTGGGGAGGCAGGCAGGCTGAGAGCCACCCCAGTCTGGTGCTACCAGGGTCTGTGGGACAGTAGGGAGGGGTCAGATTATGGGTGAGGTCATATTATGATGGATTGAGAGTTTGAGGCTCTGTTAAGAAATTTGCATTCCTCACCCCTCACCCCTAAGTGATTAACATTGCTAAAGGTCACAGAAGGAGGCATGCTCTCAGCTGTGTTCAAGGGCAGACACTCTAGTGGCTGGATGGGCAGTGGGGAGGGGAAATGGTGCTGCAGACCAGATGCCAGAAAAAGAGGACAGTTCCTACTGCCAAGACCCTGGTAGATCCCACTCCCAGGCAAAATGCAGGGGAAGGGAGGATCATTTAAAGCTGTGGGTACTGAAAATAGCTTTCGTGAACATTGACGGCCCATCCTTTGAAAAATGGGTAACTGGTAGATTGTTCAAGTCTCAGTTGACGTCCCAATGAGTCCTGGCAAAAAGAGATAGAGCCTGGGACCACAGGCAGCTGCATGCACTGTGCTTACCATCAGTGAATGCATTCATTTCCCCGGAGCCTGACTTAGCCCTTGTGCTGGGATCACTGAGCACTCTGGGGCATTCCTCCCAACAGACAGATCCACCCAAATCAGAGCGGGCCTGCCCCCCAGAGGCCCTGCCGGAAGCTCCAAGGAGCTTTGGCACAAGGAAGCACCACATTCGCTGACTCACTCCCTCATCCACTGCACAAATATTTGTGGAATTCACTCTAATGATTAAATCCTTTCAACGAAAGGAAAGGACTTTACCGTGCTCTTTATTAGTTATTGGATTTTCCATTTCTTGGTGTGGGGGTGGAGAAGATGCAATAAAGGCAAGCAGTTTGAAATTGATCGTTTGCTTCTCTCCTGGGTAATTTCCTGGCAACTGACAAAATTCGCAGCCTATGAGAAGTAGTCACAGACTTGTTGGGAAACCTCTCCCTTTGTAGTTTAGACTTTAAAAAATAATCTCTCTAAGCCCCCAATTTCCTTATTTGTAAAATGAGAATAATATCACTGACCTCATAGGGCAGCTGCAAACAGGTTCACCACCACTTCCAAGTGGAAAGCAGGGCAGGGCCGAGTCCTAGGGGGCGCCATTCACATAGACTAAGATGTGAACAAGGCTCCTGGGGAGTTGCGCGATACACAACTTCCACAACTGTATATGGCAGCCCTGGTACTGAGAGAGGATCAAGGGAATAGAAGCTATGAAAGCACTTTATAAACTGTAAAGGCTGTTATCATCATCATAGCTATTGCCCAGGACATCCAAGGAAATACACAAATCCCAACAATGAGGCCAGGGGCAGACTGAGCCATGAGCAGCCTGAATTGATGTTAGGGGTATACAGAAGAGCAACAAAGAACTTGACCCCAGCAGATGGGCAACCTTACAAGCCATGACCTGCTGAGGGCAGTAGATTAGGAATCACAGAAAAAGGGAGCAGAGAATCACAGTACAGATTTATGTTGAGTGCCTACTTTATTCCAGACACTCTTCCAACATGTTACATGTGTTGTCCAATTTAATTCCCACGACCACCCTGTAAGGTGAGTACTGCCTTCCAGTTTAGAGGTGAGGAAATGCTACACAGTGTTAGCAGATGCTCGACCAGGGGACCATGGGCTAGAAGGAATGGAGCAAAGAGTGGCAAGCAGGCAGGCTCCTCCAACAACATGGTTTCAACCACCACCTCCTGCCCCAACAGAAGATAAACCACACTGTGCATGAGGCTCTCTGTGCAGAATCTGGGCATCAGCCAACCAGTGGGGGAAAGAGATGAGGCCGACAAATCATGTGCTGATGGTACACTGGGTGCTTCAAGATGGTCATCCCTGCCCTCCAGGAGCTTGCCCTGTGTCTGCAGCCATCAAAAATCCAGGAGACAATGAGTAAATCAGTCATGTGGTACCATGCAACTGTGTGCTGAACAAAAGGAAACAAATTCCTGAAAGGCTTTCTAAGGGACCTGGAGCCTGATCAGGGTCTTGGAAGGAAGAATCTGGAAGGAGGTGGAAGGGAGAGGTGCTGTCTCCAAATTTCCCTTGCGTGGGGTGTGATCAGGTTGTGGGTGGGGAGATGACACAGAAGCGGCCTGCTTCTTCTGATGGAGATACTACTTCTAGGCACCTGCACTCTGCCTCCTCTCCAGCCGCTACAAAGACATGGTTGTGCTGCTGCTTCAGACACAGTTTAAAATGTAAGCCAAATTATGCCACTTGTCTGCTCAGATTTCTTTTTTTTTTTCCCCTGCTCAAAATTCTTTTGCAGGTTTACATCTCACTCAAGATTCAGGGACAAAAAAAAAAAGTTTTTAATCATAATCTTCCCATCCTTCACACATTCACTATCTCTCTAGACTCATTTTCCCCTTATTCCTTCTGCCTGAAGGCCCCTTAGCCTCCTGCTAGCCCTTGAGTCCTACACACACATACCTACCTCAGGACCTTTGCACTTGCTTCCTTACTCGAAACACTCTTCCCCCCTGAGATCCTAAAGTCTCCCTCCCTCACAGGCTCCAGATTTCTTCAATACTGATATACCAAAGAGGTCTTCCCTAACCACTCTACATATGGCATCAAACTTGGCACTCCCTAACTCTATTTCCCAAATGATGTCCTCCATGACACATAGCTTCTGTTGCTGTCATTGTTTCCTGCTCCTCACATTTGGATGTAAACCCTTTGAAAAGCAGATCTATGTGTATTTTGTCCACTACTATTGAAAAAAAAAGTGCATAGTACAGTGTCTGGCATCTGATAGGGCTCAGGTAATATCTTTTGCATGAATAAAGTAATCTGATTTAACATGTTAGCTTCTCCTTTTTTTTTTCTTTAAGGTTTTTATCCAATAAAGGGTTCTGCTCTTTAAGAAAAAGTGAA
>RCUC01050143.1:0-19322 GCA_003697995.1 Taxidea taxus jeffersonii | reverse complement strand
CTATTTTTTCAAAGCCAGTGATTATTCCTGAAGTCTGCTTTGTCTATTGATAAAAGTCTTCTGCTCAGATTTGTCAAAAAGGAGTTTAAAAATTTTAATGACTTTAAGGTTTAGTTTTGAAATCCAGTGAAATAATTTGCCATTGTGTAATTTTCTTTTGTGACAGCTGTCTGATTAAGAAAAACAAAGGAGAAAAATATATAACAAACCCTCAGGAACATGCATTTTTACCCATTTCTTTGAAACCTAAACCCATGGAGAAATTCTGAGTTAAAAAAAAAAAAATCTGTCGGGGAGCCTGGGTGGCTCAGTTGGTTGAGCGCCTGCCTTCAGCTCAGGTCATGATCCTGGAGTCCCGGGATCAAGTCCCACATCGGGCTCCCAGCTCCATGGGGAGTCTGCTTCTCCCTCTGACCTTCTCCTCGCTCATGCTCTCTCTCACTGTCTCTCTCTCTCAAATAAATAAATAAAATATTTTAAAAAAATCCGTCAACATATATTATCACTATAATTGGATCTTTTATACACAACAGCAAATCATTTAAGACAATTAAAAATGGAAATGTATTCGATTTATAGCCTACATTTACCGCAAGACATTTCATTTTATTCTGAGTTACATGAATTTCATGAGGAAAAGACAATGGAAAAACAATTCATTAGTTAAATGATTTTCCAGTCTATACACAACATCCTATCTTCATTTAAAATCTTAAGTAGGTTTTAAAAATCATTTATTTTAAGGAATTACTTTAGCGTTTAGTTTAAAATACCTTAATTTTCTTCACTTATTTTTCCTAAGAAAAAGTAATAGGAAACCAATCTGATGTGCACTGTACCTTTAAATGATTGTTGGCAGCAGCATCATGTAAGGGATCAATCCCGTCTAGATTTTCACAATTAACATTAGCACCAGCTTTTAACAACTCTACAATTATATCATTAGATCCCTCACTAGATGCCTCATGAAGTGGTGTCCAACCTAAGAAAGGAAAAAAGAAAAAACAAAACAAAACAGAAGGTGCTGCCTATAAATCATTCATGTAGTAACTTCATTATTAATTTTATTTGCACTAATGCAATGGATATCTATGTTGATTCAAATGTATATGTTAAGTATACAGAAATAATATTGAAATAATATTGAAAGACAAGAAATAATATTGAAAACCATGGCCTTGAAATGTTTCAATTTTGAAAACCAATCTCATAAAAAAATATGTATTGATCCAAGTGCCAAAACAGAAGACTCACAGAACATAAAATATAATGGGAGTAGAGTAAATACTAATCATGTCAATTTGTCTCAACTCAGATATTAAAATAGAGTAAGATCACGTCTGCTTCCCCATTTGTATCCCTGCATTGTCATATATCTCTTTAAAATGACATAATATTCTTGAAATCAGTCTTTGAGTTTTTCTTTCTGTTAACTCCTCACACAAGATTTTTTTGTGCTTGAGCAAAATGTCAGATCCATTTAAAAATGGGGGCTGAAAATAAAAATAAGGAAAGAGAGAAACAACAAATAATTAAAAAGAGAGGAGAAAGAGAAGGGATAGGGAAATGGGAGAAAAACTGGCACTCTCTCCAAAGTGACAGTTTAGTATTAAGATCTCTGAGAAAAAGACCTAAATAAAGCTCCCTTTACTCCCCATTCTGTATACTTCCTCTGAATGCTCCCACATGTATGTTAAAAACTGTTTCAGAGGAGGTTATTTTAGCAGTGGGTGAAAACCAAGATAAATTTAACTACTCAACTAAATAATATATTATTAAAAAGACAGTTCAAAGTTAGCAGCCAGCATCAGAACTGGGGTAGGGTGGATGAAATGTGTATTTCAGTGATTTCAAGTTATAAACACAATTAAAATTTCAAGAATCCAAACCTGCGTTATCTTTTAGGTTTACATCTGCTCCATATTCAATTAGAGCCTTCACCAGAGACAAATTTCCTCTTCTGGCAGCCAAATGAAGCTGGCTTTCCCCTCTGGCATTCCTCTTATTGATCCCAACTGTTTTCACTTCTGTAAATTTGCCAAGTAAAGCTGAGGTTTCTTTTCTGTCAAATGCTGATCATTACAAAGGAGCTCAGAAAATACACTGCAACTTCCTCAAAATATCCTAAGTAGGGTGCACTACACAAAACATACATGAATATCATCATTGCTATAACTGCTTAAAAATCTAACTTGTGAAGGAATTGTAGAGCATCTAAGCACATTAGTTTGCATTCATTCTATAACAGCTGTTTAATCACTATCATAAGCTTGATTAAAACAAATAAACTTTCTTCAGCTCTACCTTCATTTTGCTCTCAGTAGTCCTTTAATAATGGAAAAAAATTTTCTTAAAACAAATTGTAATTTTATAAAACTCCTCTTTCTATAACTCTTCTCTAACCCAGTGAGTGTGTTTCTGATCACAAAAGACACCAAAAACCAGAGCATGGCCCAATGGATTATTTTTCTTTCAAAAAATATGCAGTACAACATCATTATCCAAAGATTTTTTTAAAATCTCCTTGCACCACAAGTTACAGAGACTTAAGTTGGAGATAAAAAAACCAAAAACAAACAAACAAACAAAAAACCTGACCATGTTTTCCC
Organism: Taxidea taxus jeffersonii; assembly: GCA_003697995.1. Lineage (NCBI taxonomy): Eukaryota > Metazoa > Chordata > Mammalia > Carnivora > Mustelidae > Taxidea > Taxidea taxus. The sequence continues at coordinate 16,713 of RCUC01050143.1, read as the reverse complement.
CTCAGTTTCCTCCCCAAACCATGCTAAAATGATAGTAAAAGATTTTTTTTTTAAATACCTTAAAAGAAAATAGAAAAGGAAAAAACAGAGGACAAAGACTTCAACAACTTTTTGGAAACTAGAAAATCACTGCTGGAGAAGGGTTAACCAACTTAATGAAGTGGGTGAAATGCCTCACCCAAATGCCTGCAAAAAGAATTAGGGAGAGAGCCCATCTGAACCCAGCACTTGGGGGCATCAAGTATGGTGAAAAGCAGTGTGCATTGAACTGGGCTAGAAACATGGAGATTGACTAAAAATATATACACAGAAGTTGGGACTAGTTCCCTTTCCTAACCCTGAATGTCTGGCAACCATTCCTCTCACCCAAGGTCCCCATCCCCAAGCCAGGAAACTGGAGATTTATTTTCTGTAGAAACTATATCAGAGAAGCTTGAGAGTGAGACACAAGGAAGGCAAAGTAGAGGATTAGAGTGATGAAATAGAAAAAAACATTCATTAATCCAGTAGTCCTCAAATGTAGTCCCAGATTAGCAGTATCAGTATCACCTGGGAAACTTGTTAGAAATGCTAATTGTCCAGCCCACCCCACAAGCCTACTGTGGAGGACAGACTTTAAGGTAACCTCTAATGATCCCCATTTCCTGTATTTATGGCCTTGTATCATCCACTCCTCTTGGATAATTTGCTTCTAACCAATAGAATGCCTCAATATTGAGGGTATTTCACTTCCTTAATTAGGTTTTAAGAAATTCTAACATTTTCTGTCTTGCTAGCAAAGTTGCTCTATCACCTTCAGCTTGCATGTTTTGATGAACAAAGAGGACACATTGGAAAAGCTCATGAAGGAAGAAACTGAGGATGACCACAAGCTGGCTACAACCCTCAAGGAACTGAGTTCTGACAATAACCACATGAGCTTGAAAATAGAGCCTTCCCTGCTTGAGCCTTCAGATGAGACCCCAGTCTTAGCCAATACCTTGATTGTAGTCTATGAAATATCCTGAGCAGAAGACCTACTTAAGCCATGTCCAATTCCTGATCTACAGTAAGATAAAAAATGTGTGTTGTTTTAAACTGCCAAGTTTGTAAATGTGTAATATACTAATAGATAATATACCTAATGATTAGACTTTCTGGGGACAGAGCCCAGTAATCTGTGCTTTAACAAGCTTTCCGGGATTCTGATGCAAAATTAGGTTTGAGAAACCACTGCATTAAACCTTAAGACACGCTCCCTGTTTTATTTCCTAAATGCCAGGAACTAAGCACATAGTTTCAGGGCAAGAGATATAAAGTTCAGAGAATTACTCTCTAAAAGATGGATTCTTTGGTTATGTGAATCACAGGGAACACTGACATCTTCATGTCTATCTGCCACTGACATCCAGATAAAATCATACTGCTCTTACAAATTTGCACTTAGAAATTCTTTATTTGAAGAATAAACATATCCATTATATATATTTAATATTATATATATATAGAGAGAGAATATATTTTATAATTATGTTATATCCAGAACAGCAGACCTGTAGTTTGCAAGTAGACTTGTAGTTTGGAAAAATCTCTCCAATAATTGTTACTGTGAATGGTATAAGTCCTCTCACCTAGCTCCTGGGTGTGTTGTAGCAAAGAATATAGGCACATAAAAAACATTTTGGGGCAAAAACTCAAAAACTGTTCCATTTTACTGTCATCATAAATTTCTACAGCACATAACTGAAATTTTAAAATAAAATCTGGAAAAAACTGGAAAAGAAATGAATAGAACTCACACTAACTTCACAAAAAACTTCATAAAGTCCACTATGGATAATGCTGAACACTTCTTAATAGCATCATACTTCATTTAACAAATTAATAAATATTAATTGATAATTTAATAACTAGTATCAATATTATGTATTAATAAAATATAATGCTACTAAGGCATACTCAGCTTTCAGTTACTTTGTATGTGATCTTTTTTTTTTTTTTTACCTCTCTGGAAACTCAAGATCCTTAATTACATCTGCAGAGATTCTTTTTCTATTTAGGTAAAATTCACCCTTTTAGATATTATCACAGGTTCCAGGGATTAGGACATGGACATGTGCTGGAGGGCCACTATTCACCCACTACAGGAGGGATGTATAAGAAGGGCTTTAGATTACACGAGAGCAGGACGAGTGAAGGTTCACAGAGAATGCCTAATGCAGTGTCCTTCCCACCTCTTAACAGACAATAGATAAACTTTTCAGTGTTTACTATTTAACCTGAAGTGGCCTGACCTTGCCTACTGTTCACCACAGAACTAGCTCCAAGAACTGTCAAAGGATGGTTAACTTGTCCATACTGCCAAATACACTCAGTTCATTCATCTGACAATAAGAAACCAGTGACCATTCTTTAATTTGCCTTATGGTGAAAGGGCTCAATGGAAGTATCTAATGGATCCGGCACAATTCAGATGTACTGCCCCCACTCAAAATTCTTGCTGTCTCTCTGTTTATCTTATCTCCCCTAACATTTAAAATTAGAAGTCATAGGCAGAAACATGTCAAGAATGTACTGACAACTAATGGATTCTCATGTGTACTTTATAATAGAACAATCTAAAAAAAAAAAGCTGAAATAATCTTATAAGTTATTGGATGAGAAAATAAAACCAACAGTAAATCTGAGAGTTTAGAAAGTTCCTGAAGTACAGTGCACTGCTGGGTGTGATCATGTCAATTTTTACCTATACAGGTATAGGAATACAAACCAGGACTGCAGGTAGCTTTCAAGAAATTTTGCCTTTTTCTGAAATCCTGAACTTTTTTGTGTTCTTGGATATTAGACGTGCAGATTTCAGAATCTGTTTTTTCTTTTTTCTCACCATTTCTCATAGTGCTTTCATTTCCATTGATATTATCAGTTAATTCCTCATCTGAAAAACAAACATTTGCAACCTCAGTGCTGCATTTCTCCTTACTGGTTACATGATTAGAAAAGAGTCTGGCCTCATAACTCTTCTAAATTTCTATTCCTAGCTGGACTGATTTTTTATTTTATTTTAATTAATTTTTTAAGGGAATGAAACTCTTTAAAATGATTTTGGGGGCACCTTGCTGCCTCAGTCAGTAGAGCATATGACTCTCCTTCTGGAGTTGTGAGTTAGAGCCCTGGTGGGTAGAGAGATTACTTAAAAATAAAATCTTTAAAAAAAAGTGTTTATATAATAAACAAAGTTTGCTGGATGCAATTCTGATGGGAATATAGTGAATCACTGAAATCAACAGAGCTAACAGTTTCTTGCTATGGAAATGTTAGGTTAACTGATACTAAATAAGTGCTATATTAAAAAGAAAAATATAAAAAATAGATTAAAAACATAAAATTGATAGAAATACTGTTTATTCTGTCAATATCAATTTAGCAACAATCTCTGATAATAATAGTTTGATTTTCAAAGTCAACTTAACTAACAGTATCCCTAAATTATATAGTCCACATATCCTCATTCTTGTCAGTTTGGCTAGTTCAGTGGAATTCAGTTAGAAATTTCTATAAAATAAGCGGGACGCCTGGGTGGCTCAGTGGGTTAAGCTGCTGCCTTCGGCTCGGGTCATGATCCCAGGGTCCTGGGATCGAGTCCCGCATAGGGCTCTCTGCTCGGCAGGGAGCCTGCTTTTCCCCTCCCCTCTCTGCCTGCTTCTCTGCCTACTTGTGTGATCTCTGTCTGTCAAATAAATAAATAAAATCTTAAAAATTAAAAAAAAAAAGAAAAGAAATTTCTATAAAATAAGTAAATCTACAGAGGTGTACAAAGCAAGCAATACTACTAATACCTGGTTTATGAGAAATTTCCTTTTCTTTCTGTCTAAGTTGTGAGATACTGGTCAATTCCTTACTGATATTGCCAGTAGAATAAAAACCTGTATCATGTATGCTTTTGCTCTCTGGAAGACCTTGTTTCCTTTTTTCAACTGTAGTTGTTTCTATTACTTGAGAATTAACAACTGTGGATAAAGGCCCATTTGAAGAACTTGTTTTCTGGCTTTCATCATTGTAATTCCTTTTAGGGTCTTCTCCCTCATTTACCTTTCCCACAATACGTATATCTGTTTGATCCATTAAAGGAGTTAGTGCTCCAGAGCTAAAATCTTGAGGCCTTTTGAATAGCTTCACATGACTAGTCAACCTTGAAGCTTCCTGTGTTGAAAATGTTCTTGGACAAGCTAGAAAAGTATGCTCAGGACTGCCATGTGAGTGATCAAAAGAAGTTTCACATGCGCATTGTTCATAATTTGCAACATGTTGTTCAGGACCTATTGTATTTTCTGAATCAGAAAGATTAATAGCTTCCTGTTGTAGAAGTATTAGACTGCAGGCTTTCAATTCATTTTCCTGTGAAAAATGGTCTTCAGAAGGGAAAAACTGTTGAAAATCCATTTCTTCTCTATTTGTTATTATATTCTCATAATTACAATGGTTTTTGCAACCTGTAGAACATACCACTCTTTTACATGCTACAGTCTTCTCAGAGGTAAAGATATCATCATCATCATTATTAAAATTTTCCTTTATCAAGGATGCAAAAGAATTTTCCCACTTATTAAGGCTCTCACCTTTCTGACCTGAGTTACTGTTTTCAGGAGATTTATGAGGGCTAATGCGCTGTTGTTCCAGGTGGCAGTGAGGCTGCTGATCTGTAGTAACAAGTGGTAACTTGATTTCTTCCTGTAAGCAAAGTCCTGAGAAAAGAACAGCTTCCTCTTGGTCAGTGGATTCTAAGAATTTTATTTCTTGATTATCTGATAAATCCAGGCCGTGGGTATGTGTCTCAATACTGTTACCTAATCCATTTTTCAGGCTTGATAGAGCTGGGCTAAAAAGTTTATGTGACTCTTCTGGAAGGTCATCAAAGGTTTGGAGATCATCTTGCTGAACAGTAACTAATCTGTTTCTTCTTCTGAAAGAAGAAAGAGCTATTGTCTTTCTTGGACTGCATATTTCTTGTTTTGCATCATCCACTTGAGTTCTTTTATGTCGTGTGTTTCTTCTTCCTTTATCAGTAGACATATTTGTGTTAGGACCTTTGACACTCTGAAGACTCTTCTTTCGGAGTGCCGTAGTAGAGCGTATTTGGTGAAGCATTGATTGTTTATGCTTAGAGTTAACAAATTTTGTGTCTTTGGAATTTTTTTGGTAAGGTTCATATACATCTTTATTTATAAATAAACCCTCTTTGCTTCCTTCATCAACTTTTACAAGTTCTGACTTCTGTCTGTTGGAATTTTCATCACAAACAAACCCAATGAGATTTTTAGAACTGGATTTTGGTTTCTAAAGAAAAAAAACATAAAGGTAGCTTTAATTTTCAGCTGTAGTTCTACACTCAATTAATTCAGGATTGCTGATTAATCAAACCATTACTTCATTCAATTATATGATTTGATCTAACCACAGGGCCTGATGAGATATGTACAACTGATATTTCAAAAAAGAAGATAACAGAAAAAGACAAATGTAGTACACTAAGACTCATTATGTATACTAATGTGTATTTTCTGCCTCATATTTCAATTTGTTTTTGCCAGTGTTTAGCAGTATCAATCCTATAAAGCATAATAAAAAAATTTAATCTACTTAAATTTTATGGGCTTTACGCAAAATCAAACAAGAATGCTTTAGAAACAATCTCATCTTCTCATTGTTGTATAGACAGAGCTAGAATTAAGAGAGTTCTTTCATCTAGTATCTGTGACAGACTGTAGGTAGGGCACCAGACATAGGGGCTTAAAAGCAAGACAGACATCCTCCCAAACTCATCTGCATGAAAAAATTATTGTGGGCTGAAGATTAAAACAGAGAGACCACTTCCTCTCACTCACCACAACCCAAGCACCAGATGAAGAGTAACTGCCCACCATATAAAATTTGAAGGAATGGATCAACACCTTTGGCTCTTGTACTGTGCTTAGGCCAGAGGAAATTCGACATGGTTGATAAACCTCATGGATCCATGAAGAAGAGGACAAAGGAAATGGCTACTGATACATCAGTGTGCCAAGACAATCTATATTTACTCAACTGCTTCACAACCTAACAGCCCAGAACCCTCTGATCCTCATGTAATTATTCCAAAGTTTCTTAAAAGCAAAGGTGAAGTCACTGTTCCTGATGAATGCTTCAACCATCTTTCTCTGCACCTTGATAATCTATAAAATAAGCAGCAGGTTCATTCCATAAACATGTTTATTGCTAAACAGAGCTATACCTTTTGCTGGTATGTATCCTCTATGTCTAATGGACCGGTGCTGTTCTTTTGAGCTATAAACAAAAGGAGAAAATCAGAGAAAATAGCCTCCAATGATCAGACTCTAGATTTCTAAAACCCACCAGTCCTCTGCCATGAGAAAACTAGAGAAATAAGTGAAATTATGCACAAGTTTTCCATTCAAATTGGCACATATAACATTCCTATAATTGGTAACTTTCCTATGTTTTAGAAGCCCAATACTATCTTGAGAAACCTGAGAAAACATTTCTGTAGGAAAAGCAATATGCTCCAACAAAAACAAAAGACTGGCAATAAACTCACTATTTTAACATTCACCACAGATATATCCAGATACACAACTGCTACAAACTACTTTAATAAGGCAAAAGATTCTTTTATAATTAACTGGATTATCATTTCCTAATATGTCAGCTTATTAAGGTTCTAGTGTGAATTGAATGCTTCATTCTCTTAAAAGTGAAACATATATGCATGGAAAAGGCTACTCCTGAGAATGTGTAAGACAAAAAAAGATGGTCTGAATAAAATATACCTAGGTTGATAATAAAAGAAAAGTACTTTAGTGTCTCTTTTAAATATTAGAAGTACAATTAGTTACCTACATATGCATTTGGCCACAAAAGATAAAAACATAAAAACAGTGCCTTGTACATAGGAGGTATTCAATGATTATTTAATAGAGGGAGGAATAAATGAATGAACATCTTAGATGTGATATGTAAAAAATACAAAATTCTTTAAATACATTATGAACTAGAAATGTAAAAATATTTTAACAGCGATATAACTGGGAAAAAGAACATTTTATTTCTTGGGAATAATTTTCATGAGAGCAATCAACTTATAATGTACACAATGAGGCCTGGAATTCACCTCTTCACCTCATGTAGGAAAGCTGACTCATAGAATGCATGCTACCATGAAATAGAGAAGTCAAGCAATTAAGCAGATTATCAAAACAAAAATGTATAAATACACATACTTTTGCCTCCAACTGAATTTCTGCAATTTTTCATGAAATGTAAATTTGAATGCAAATTGAAATATAAATATGAATGCAATAATCTATACAGTTTATATAAATATGAATATAATAATCCATCTCAGTGTGCTTTTATAGACCTGGCCTCAAAAAGGTATAGTCTGTCCCTCTTATTTTCTGATGCGATTGGGCTACAGGGCAAGAAGTCTTTTGTTCTAAAGAACCATTAATTACCTCTTGGTGGCCTTTAATTATCAGTGATGTTATCTCTTTATTATACAGTAGGGTGTTTTAATCCAAGTCTTAGTCCTTAGTCAAGAGTATTCAAACAGTTACCTCTTTAGGGAAAATTTTATTAAAATGTAGTTTAATGGAGCGCCTGGGTGGCTCAGTCAGTTGGGCACATTCCTTCAGTTCAGGTCATGGTCCCAGGGCCCTGGGATCCAGCCCCATGTCAGGTTCCCTGCTCAGCAGCAAGTTTGCTTCTTCCTCTCCCTCTGCTCTCCCCTTGTGCTCTCTCTCAAGTAAGTAAATAAAATCTTTAAAAAACATATATAGTTTAATGAAAGTGAATGAGGCACATACACATCCCTTGAAGGCAAAGAATTTGCTTGTTATATATTTTTTTTAAAGATTTTTTATTTATTTATTTAACACAGAGAGAGATCACAAGTAGGCAGAGAGGCAAGCAGAGAGAGGGGTTGGGGAAGCAGGCTCCCCGCTGAGCAGAGAGCCCGACGTGGGACTCGATCCCAGGACCCTGATATCATGACCTGAGCCGAAGGCAGAGGCTTAACCCTCTGAGCCACCCAGGCGTCCCTGCTCATTATGTTTAAAAGGACCAACATACTATTTATTCAACAAATATTTACTAATGCCTACTGCAGATAAGGCATTTTAGTACTCATCACCAGACTAAATAAAGATCCTTTCCTTCATTGAGCGTAGACTCTTGAGGAAAGACTGAAAATAAAAAATAAACAAATTGCTGTGGGGAAAGAATCAATAGGATAGACTAGGGCAAGAGGAATTGGAATGAGTATGGCAGTTTGAAAGATACGTTCATAAAATTTTTGATACTACTCCTTTCAAAACGTACTTATAACAAATAGAATGTGGCAGAACTAGTTGTGTATCACTTCTAAGACTAAGTTACAGAAAGCTTGAAGCCTCTGTCTTGGGTGGATTCTCTCTCTTGATCACTTTCTCTGAGCCAGGTTGTCAGCAGACCCGTGGAAAGGTCTGGACCATGTAGCAAGCAACTGAAGCCTCCAGCTAGCAAGTAATGAGGAAATAAGGCCTGCCAAGAACCACACCAGTGAGCTTGAAAGTGGATTTTTCCCATCCTAGCTGAGCCTCAAGAAAACCATCCCTCACTAAGAGCTTGCCTGCAACCCATAAGAGACCCTAATCCAGAATGGTTACTCACTTCAAAGGCTTCCAGATTTCTAATCCTCAGAAACTCTGAGAGATCATAAATGTTTGTTGTTTTAAGATGTTAAACTTTGGGTAATTATTGCATAGTGACAGATAACTAATACAGTGAGGGTAGGAAGGAAGCAGGTTGCACTATTAAATAGGATGGTCTAAGCCTCCCTGAGAAGATCACATTTGAACTAAGACTTGAAGGTGGGGGAGACCCACCTGGGGAACAGCAAGGAGGCCAGTGTGACTGAAGTCTAGTGACAGAGATAGAGAATGGTGGGAGAAGAAATTAATTAGGGTGGCCAGCTAAAACAGGGGCCTGTAGGCCACTGTAAGGATACTGACATTTCTTCTAGATTAAATGGAGAGCCGCTGCAGGGTTCTGAACAGAAGCATGTTGTGATCTTACCAAAAAATCTAACAGACACATTAAGGAGAATATAAAGAAAGTGCCATGCATGTAAATTCTTCTTACTGACAACCATAAATCAAGTTCTTTTGTAGTTCAATTTTTACCAGTGTAATGGATAACAGGGTAAAAATACAGCCATAAGAAAAGACTGGGAATATAAATAGAAATAAACAATCCTGGCCATACTCATCAAAAAAGATATAGCCAAATACAATTTACATCACATCATGTTATTCAGCAAAAAACTGTCAGGGGAAAAAAAACTTTATAGAAGTTTTCTTAACTGTTTGCAATACACAACTAGGGAAAAGTACATTTGATATGATCTCTCTTTGTTCTCTTTGTTCTTTTAGAGTCCTTCCATTATGTCCACTTGCAAACAAGTCAGTGTGTTTTATTAAAGGAATGGAGCAAGGACACCACTGGTTGGATTTTCTCAAAACTAAGAAGGAAATGAAACTTAATTTCCATAATTATAAATTCAATTTCTGTAACTCTCTATGAATATGAAAAACAGATATAATAGAGCAGTTTAATCTTACCTGACATAAGGAGATGTTTTTGGTGTTTAGGGATATATTTCTCAAGGAGACGCTTCATACATGAATCTTTGGCCTCATCCACAGCACATTTTCCACTGTCACTTCTAAGTAATGGGTTGGCTCCATTCAAAAGAAGTAACTCTGCCACCTATGGGAAGAATGTTCACGTGAGCATGCCCAGACAATAGGTATATTACTGGACATGTGAGCTAGCACACAACTCTAAGCAACACCTGGTATTTCTTTCAATGTGGATTTACCTGCAACAACTTTGCCCAATAAAAAAAATTAATGTAATTGTTACTGAATCATAACTTGTTGATATATATACCCTTCTCTTACAACAAAAAAGAGAGAAAGAGGGAGACAGGGAGAGAAAAAAGGGAAAGGGGTAGACAGGGAGAGAGAAGGAAGGAGGAAGGGATTGAAGGAGGAAGGAAAGGTCAGCTCCAATTCACCAGCACTTGAACTATATATATATATATTTATGTATACAGCACTTGAACAATATATACATGTATATATAGTATATACATGTATATGTATGTGTATACATGTATATTTATGTATATGTACATGTATATGTATATATACATGTATAGTAGTATATACATACAAAGTATATACATACATACATACTTTGTATGTATATACTACTATACATGTATACAAAGTACAATGTATATACTTTGTATGTATATACTACATGTACTATATGTATATATACTACTATATGTACTATATGTATATACAAAGTATATACATACTTGTATGTATATACTACTATACATGTATACAAAGTATATACTACTATACATGTATATATAGTTCAAGTGATGGTGAATTGGAACTGATAAACAAGACATATATTCCTGACAGATATACCGAGAATTAGCACTGGGTTCTGTAGTAGTAAATATAAGTTTATTAGGTTCCAGGAGATGGTTATATCTTCTATCTATAACTGTGTTGCTGCTATTCCTCCTCAGAGTATCAGGGAGAAACCAGTCAACCCTTAATCTATTACTACTCCTCAAGTAACCTCCTCCATGAAGCACTCCCTGATCTCCCATCCATTGCTGTTCTAGAGAAAAATGACCTCTCCCTTCTTTCAGGTACATATTCTACTGTATAGATGTATACATGTATAGATGTATACATGTATAGATGTGTATATATGCACAATATATATTATATTTATTATTATATTATTCCTTATATATATGTCTCTCCTATACACTAAGGCTTCTGTGGGTGGGACTACATTTTTCTTTTAAAATTTGTTTGTTTTTTTTTTACTTTATTTAAGCTTTATTTAAACATATGATGTAACCCCACCACCCTCACCCAACCCCTCTTCCCCCCACCCCCCTCAGTTTGTTTTATGACATTAAGAGTCTCTTTTGGTTTTTCTCCCTCCCGATCCCATCTCCCTATTTAAAAATAACAAATGAATATAGTTCAAATACAGAAGGCTCAGAAAAGTATACAATGAGAAATAAGTTTCCCTCCTCTACCCTTGTCCTCCAGGCATCCAATTTTTTCCCAAGCCCTTGTTATAGTTTCTCCTGAAATTTTCCACAATCTAGATCAACAGGGGTGTGTGTGTGTGTGTGTGTGTGTGTGTGTGTGTGTGTACACAGACATATGTATACATATTTTTTTCTTATGCAGGTGGTCATATATTATATACATTCCCCTATATTTTGTCCCTGAACAAAGCTTTGAGATTGAACCATATCAGTATAAAATGAACATTATTTTTAGCAGTTAAGTAATAGTCTACTATTGAATGTGCTGTACTTTATTTAACCAATACCCTCCTGACAGATGTTTAAGTTGCTTCCAAGCTTCTACTACAAATATATGTCTTAATCATCTTTATATTGCCAGTGCCTAGCTCAGTGTCTGGCATACAGTAAATATTCAATAAATATTCTTTAATAAAAGAATGCATGTAATCAGGTAGGATGTGGGACGTATGCTCTAAGTAACCCTATACTACAAGGAGCCTAAATTTTTATGTTAATATTTGGAATGAGAAAAGGGATCTGAATTTCTGTAAACTATATATACCCCTCAAAGTAAATATATATATGTTCTTCCTTTTATAACAAAGCATAATAGGAAAGAAAACTACAATACCATAAAGGGACAATATAAGCCACATCCCTTAAACATTATTCAGACTCAGCAATTCTGCTTTTCAAACTATTTTATTATGAGAATTTAAATGCTAGATAGGGAAATTGAAAGAATGGTAGATATAATTATATCTGTAATTCATATATAAGCCAGATGAGGTATAAGAAGATAACGAATTTATGTCTGGATCTTCATGCTTTATTCAGCAAAGAAAATAAAGAATACACAGCTTTCTTTTAGGAAAAGAAGTTTTGAGAGAGAGGAAGGAAGATGGCAGAGAGTAGGGAACCCTAGTTTTGTCTAGTCCCTAGAATTCAGCTAGATAGCTATCAAATCATTCTGAACACTGTGAACTTGACTGGAGATCTAAAAAAAGAATTGCTGTAATACTACAAATAGAAAAGTGACCCCTTTCTGCATGGTAGGAGGTTCGGAGAAGTGACTCTGAATGATATATTGGAAGATAAACTGCAGGGGGAGGAAGCCTCCATCAGCTGGATACTGAAAAGTGATACAGCAGTGGAGCACAAAATGGAAACTTTTAGAAGTCTGTTCTGGTGGGGAACGTCCCTGCCTGAAAGGTGCTCAGGTGGTAAAGTGGGGCAGAATCCTAGGTGGGACAGCATGGTCTTGTAAGGGCCTATTTAGCCAAAACAGCTCCATTTTGGTTGAATAGCCATTGTGTTGTTTATGCAGTAAAACTTAAAACTGTCCCTGCCCCCCTTCTTCCGCAAGAGTGAGGCGGAGCCGCGCCCCGCAGGGGACTTACTTAAAAACAAGTCCCAGAAACCAGTCCCAGCTAACAAAGCCCAAATACAAGGGTGGGTCAGGCCTGGTAGAGGTATCCAATCAGTGGGGCGTGCATACTGTCTCCCTAGCTACCAAGGTGTGTGGACCCCGCCCTTTGGGAGCCAATTCTGACCAAGGTGATAGGGTAGTTCAAATGCCTACTATGGGGTAAATTGTAACTCAATTGGTCACTTATGTGTGATCTAGCCTGACTGTGCAGTTTTCTCTGTGTCATTGGACACCTGTGCGTGGCCAGGCCCAACCACATGGCCTTTGCCCTTAAAAGCCAGTCTGTAAGGCAGAGAGGGGTTGCCTCTTTGTAAGAGATGGCCCTGGCCAGTCAGTTTGATTCTTGATGCTTGGCGCGAAATAAAGCTTTGCTTGACCTTCGCTTTGTATCAGTCTTGCTCCTTTGATTACGGACCCAACAGTCTCAGGATCCCCGAGGTCACAAACAGACTGGGCATACCTGAGTGCAGCAGAGTTCCCAAACATCAGAGTGGGGAAGCCAGCTGCAATCAGTGAGCCCAGGCATGGGCTTTCAGCATGGGGTTGCCATAAACTGCAAACCGGCAAGGTCAAGCAACTGCTCTCTGATCTAGGGACCCAGCAAGCCTCAGAACCAAGGCAAAGACCCCCTTTCTCCCCCAGGAGGAAGCATGGGTGCATGCCACAGGAGTCTACAGGGTTTAGAGACTTGAAATGGGGTCACATGCCTAGATAAAAATGCTCGGTCAGAGCTGGGTGAGCACAAAGAGTAGATGGACACCAGGGAGACAGGAGTAATGACTACTTTTCCTTGAGGATGGATGCACTGAGGAGTGAGGGCAGTGAGCTTTTGGCTCCAGGGCCAGAGACTGGGCAGAGATTGGGAGACTGCCATTTTCATTCTCATCCTCTAAAGCAGTGCAGAAAGCATTTAGGGAACAAAAGCCACATAGAGCAAACCGAATTACTTAGCCTGACACCTTGGTGCATTTCTGCCCCGGGCAGAGACACCTAAGAATCAGAGCAATTGGCCCCTCCCAGAGAAGATCAATAAGAACATCCAGCTAAGACCAAGTTTACCCATCAATGACAACTGTAAAACTCCAGTACTAAGGGAAAAGAGTATACAGAATTCATGAGTTTTTTTCTCGTCTTTCAATTTTAATTTTTCCCCTTTCTTCCACTTCAACTAATTTCTTATTTCATCAACTCCTTTTTTAAGTCTTTAAATATTCATTTTTACAGTTACATTCTATCCATTCATTGTATTTAATTGTATTTTTGTATGTATATGTTTTTCTTTCTTTACAATTTTGGGATCTAGTTTCTTCTAACAAACGGACCAAAGTACACCCGGGATCTAGTGTATTGCTCTGTTCTGTTTGCTTATCTGATTATGTTCACTCTCTCTCTCTTTTTTCTTTTCCATTTCTGATCTCCTCTGATTTGTTCAGTATATATTTCTCTGGGGTCATTGTGACTATTTTAGTATTTTGTTCTCTTGTTCATCTATGCTTCTTTGGACAGAACGCCAAGATGGAAAAACTCACCCCAAGAAAGAGAAGAGGAAGCAGTACTGACTGCCAGGGACCTAATTAATAGGCATGTAAGTAAGATATAAGAACTAAAGTTCAGAATAATTATTATAAAGATACTAATGATACTATTAATGAGGTGCAATAAAAAATGGAGGCTCTAACTGCTAGGATAAATAAGGCAGAAGAGAGAATGTGTAATACAGAAAACAAAATGATGGAGAATAAAGAAACCAAGAAAAAGAGAGATAAACTACTGGATCACAAGGGGAGAATTCGAGAGCTAAGTGATACTATGAAGCAAAACAATATTAGAATAATTGGGATCCCAGAAGGAGAAAGAGAGAGAGGAGCAGAAGGTATATAGAAGTAAATTAGAGCAGAGAAATTTCCTAATTTGGGGAAGGAAACAGGTATCAAAATCCAGGAGGCACAGAGAACCTCATCTCAAAATCAATAAGAATAGGTTAACACCCCATCATCTAATAGTAAAACTTCCAAGTCTCAGAGACAAAAAGAAAACCCTGAAAGCAGCTCCAGACAAGAGGTTCTTATCCTACAATGGTAGAAACATAAGCCTAGCAGCAGACCTATCCACAGAGACCTGGCAGGCCAGAAAGGACTGTTATGATATATTCAGGGCGCTAAATGAGAAAAATATGCAGCCAAGAATACTGTATCCAGTAAGGTTATTATTCAGAATAGAAGAAAAGATAAAGAGCTTCCAGGACAAACAGAAACTAAAAGAATTTGTGATCACTAAACCAGCCCTATAAGAAATTTTAAAGGGGATCCTTTAAGTGAAGAGAGAATCCAAAAGTTACAGCCCAGAAAGGAACAGAGAAAATATACCAAAAGAATGACTTCACTTATATAATACAATGGCACTAAATTCATATCTGTCCATAGTTACTCTGAATGTAAATGAGCTAAATGCCCCAAACAAAAGACACAGGGTATCAGATTGGATAAAAAAGCAAGACCCATTAATATGTTATCTACAAAAGACTCATTTTAAAGATTTTATTTATTTATTTGTTAGAGAGAGAGAGAGAGAGCGAGCGAGCACAGGCAGAGAGGCAGAGAGGCAGGCAGAGGCAGAGGGAGAAGCAGGCTCCCTGCCGAGGAAGGAGCCCGATGTGGGACTCAATCCCAGGACGCTGGGATCATGACCTGAGCCGAAGGCAGCCGCTTAACCAACTGAGCCACCCAAGCGTCCCCAAAAGACTCATTTTAGACCCAAAGACAGCTCCAGATGGAAAATAAGAGGGCAGAAAACCATTTATTACACTAATGGACATCAAAAGAAAGATGGGATAGGAATCTTTATAACAGACAAATTAGATTTTAAGCCATGGAAGGTAACAAGAGATGAAGATAGACACTATACAATAATTAAAAGGTCTACCTACCAAGAAAAGCCAACAATTGCACATATTTATGCCCCTAACAGGGGAGCAACCAATTACATAAACGAATTAGTAACAAAATTAAAGAAACATATTGATAATAATACAGTGATAGTAGGGGACTTTAATACCCCACTCACAGCAATGGGCACATCATATAAGCAGATCATCAACAAGGAAACAAGGGCTTTGAATGACACACTGGACCAAATGGATTTCACAGATATATTTAGAACATTCCATCCCAAAGTAACAGAATACACATTCTTCTTGAGTGCACAGGGAACATTCTCCACAACAGATCACATACTGGGTCACAAACCAAGTCTCCACCAGAACCAAAAGACTGGAATTATTCCCTGCATATTTTCAGACCACAATGCTTTGAAACTTGAACTTAGTGACAAGAGGAAATTTGGAAGGAAATCAAATACGTGGAGGTTAAAGAGCATCTACTGAAGAATGAATGGGTCAACCAAGAAATTAAAGAAGAATTTTAAAAAATTAATGGAAACACAACAACTTTGGGATATAGCAAAGGTGGTCCTAAGAGGGAAGTGGAAGTATACAGCAATACAAGCCTTTCTCAAGAAACAAGAAAAGTCTCAAATACACAACCTAACCTTACACCTAAAGGTGCAAGGAGCTGGAGAAAGAACAGCAAATAAAGTCTAAATGCATCAGGAGAAGAGAATAAAGATCAGAGCAGAAATCAATGAAATAGAAACCAAAAGAACAGTAGAGCAGATCAACAAAACTAGGGGCTGGTTCTCTGAAAAAAATTAATAAAATTGATAAACCTCTGGCCATACTTATCAAAAAAATGAAAGGACCCAAATAAATAAAATCACGAATGAAAGAGGAGAAATCACAACCAACACTGAAGGAATACAATTGTAAGACACATATTATGAGCAACTATATGCCAACAAATTAGGCAATCTGGAAGAAATGGATGCATTCCTAGAGACATATAAACTACCAAAACTGAACTAGGAAGAAATAGAAAACCTGAACAGGTTTCCTGAACCATCAAGGAAATTGAAGCAGTAATCAAAAACTCCCAGAAAACAAGAGTCCAGGGCCAGATGACTTCTCAAGGAATTCTACCAAACATTTAAAGAATAATTAACATCTACTCTTCTGAAGCTGTTTCAAAAAACAGAAATGGAAGGAAACAAGCTCATTCTATGAAGCCAGCATTACCTTGATCCC
>RCUC01050129.1:0-29461 GCA_003697995.1 Taxidea taxus jeffersonii | reverse complement strand
TATATATTACAACTATCTTCCCCAATTTTTTTATATCCATGAAATACATTTATGGTATATTTTGTCATGCATTTTAATCTTGATGTGACTAATTTTATAATCTATATCCTATATGATGTATACTTTGTGTGTTTGCTTCAGAAATTCATCTCTATATAATATTCATTAAAATATCTGTACATGTTTTCTAACTTTTTTGCCATTTTTCATATTCAGATCCTTAATATGAAAGGGTTTTTCTGTATTTTTTTTTCATTTTTTTTTAATTTAAGCTTTATTTAAACATATAATGTAACCGCACCACCCTCTCCCAACCCCTCTCCCCCCAACCTCCCTCAGTTTGTTTTATGACATTAAGAGTCTCTTTTGGTTTGTCTCCCTCCCGATCCCATCTTGTTTCATTTTTACTTTTCCTACCACCTTAACTCCCACCCCCGTTGCATCTCCACTTCCTCATATCAGGGAGATCATGTGATAGCTCTTTCTCCAGTTGACTTATTTCGCTAAGCATAATATGCTCTAGTTCCATCCATGTCGTCGCAAATAGTAAGATTTCATTTCTTTTGATGGCTGCATAGTATTCCATTGTATATATATACCACCTCTTCTTTATCCATTCATCTGTTGATGGACATCTAGGTTCTTTCCATAACTTGGCTATTGTGGACATTGCTGCTATAAACATTCGGGTGCACGTGCCCCTTTGGATCACTACGTTTGTATCTTTAGGGTAAATACCCAGTAGTGCAATTGCTGGGTCATAAGGTAGCTCTATTTTCAACTTTCTGAGGAACCTCCATGCTGTTTTCCAGAGTGGTTGCACCAGCTTGCATTCCCACCAACAGTGTAGGAGGGTTCCCCTTTCTCCACATCCTCGCCAGCATCTGTCATTTCCTGACTTGTTCATTTTAGCCATTCTGACTGGTGTGAGGTGGGATCTCACTGTGGTTTTGATTTGTATTTCCCTGATGCCCAGTGATGTGGAGCACTTATTCATGTGTCTGTTGGCCATCTGGATGTCTTCTTTGCAGAAATGTCTGTTCATGTCCTCTGCCCATTTCTTGATTGGATTATTTGTTCTTTGGGTGTTGAGTTTGCTAAGCTCTTTGTAGATTTTGGATACTAGCCCTTTATCTTATATGTCGTTTGCAAATATCTTTTCCCACTCTGTCAGTTGTCTTGGTTTTATTGACAGTTTCCTTTGCTGTGCAAAAGCTTTTGATCTTGATGAAGTCCCAATAGTTCATTTTTTCCCTTGCTTCTCTTGCCTTTGGCATTGTTCCTAGGAAGAAGTTGCTGCAGTTGAGGTCGAAGAGGTTGCTGCCTGTGTTCTCCTCAAGGATTTTGATGGATTCCTTTCTCACGTTGAGGTCCTTCATCCATTTTGAGTCTATTTTCGTGTGTGGTGTAAGGAAATGGTCCAATTTCATTTTTCTGCATGCGGCTGTCCAATTTTCCCAACACCATTTGTTGAAGAGGCTGTCTTTTTTCCATTGGATATTCTTTCCTACTTTATCGAACATTAATTGACCATAGAGTTGAGGGTCTATTTCTGGGCTCTCTATTCTGTTCCATTGATCTATGTGTCTGTTTTTGTGCCAGTACCATACTGTCTTAATGATGACAGCTTTGTAGTAGAGCTTGAAGTCTGGAATTGTGATGCCACCAACTTTGGTTTTCTTTTTCAATATTCCTTTGGCTATTCGAGGTCTTTTCTGGTTCCATATAAATTTTAGGATTATTTGTTCCATTTCTTTGAAAAAATTGGATGGGATTTTGATAGGCATTGTATTAAATGTGTAGATAGCTTTAGGTAGCATAGACATTTTCACGATATTTATTCTTCCAATCCATGAGCATGGAACATTTTTCCATTTCTTTGTGTCTTCCTCAATTTCTTTCATGAGTACTTTATAGTTCTCTGAGTATAGATTCTTTGCCTCTTTGGTGAGGGTTATTCCTAGGTATCTTATGGTTTTGGGTGTAATTGTAAATGGGATTGACTCCTTAATTTCTCTTTCTTCTGTCTTGTTGTTGGTGTAAAGAAATGCAACTGATTTCTGTGCATTGATTTTATATCCTGACACTTTACTGAATTCCTGTACAAGCTCTAGCAGTTTTGGAGCGGAGCCTTTTGGGTTTTCCACATATAGTATCATATCATCTGCAAAGAGCGATAGTTTGACTTCTTCTTTGCCGATTTGGATGCCTTTAATTTCTTTTTGTTGTCTGATTGCTGAGGCTAGGACTTCTAGTACTATGTTGAATAGCAGTGGTGATAGTGGACATCCCTGCCGTGTTCCTGACCTTAACGGAAAAGCTCTCAGTTTTTCTCCATTGAGAATGATACTTGCCGTGGGTTTTTCATAGATGGCTTTGATAATATTGAGGTATGTGCCTTCTATCCCTACACTTTGAAGAGTTTTGATTAGGAAGGGATGTTGCACTTTATCAAATGCTTTTTCAGCATCTATTGAGAGTATCATATGGTTCTTGTTCTTTCTTTTGTTAATGTACTGTATCACATTGATTGATTTGCGGATGTTGAACCAACCCTGCTGCCCTGGAATAAATCCCACTTGGTCGTGGTGAATAATCCTTTTAATGTACTGTTGGATCCTATTGGCTAGTATTTTGGTGAGAATTTTCGCATCTATGTTCATCAAGGATATTGGTCTGTAATTCTCTTTTTTGATGGGATCCTTGTCTGGTTTGGGGATCAAGGTGATGCTGGCCTCAAAAATGAGTTTGGAAGTTTTCCTTCCATTTCTATTTTTTGGAACAGTTTCAGGAGCCCGATGCAGGGCTCAATCCCAGGACCCTGAGATCATGACCTGAGCCCAAGGCAAAGGCCTTAACCCACTGTGCCCCTCTGTATTAGTTTTTAGAGTAAGATCTAATTTTATTTTACCATGTGGAAAGCTAATTGCCCTAATACCATTTATCAAATAATTCATCCTTTCCCCACTGATTTATGATGCCGCATCCATATATCAATACTTTCCTTTTTGCTATTAAAATCATCATGATTCATCTTGTTTTTATATGTTAGTACTGAATAACATTAATATAACTTCACTGATCTTAAACAATGTTTGCTTTCCTGATATAAATATTATTTAGATATGATCTACAAATTTGAGTTTTTTTTATGTGTGTAAATGCTGCACTCAATTGGATACTATTCATTTAGAATTTTGTATCTAGATTCCTGAGTAAGAATGGTCTATAAGGCCCCTTTTTAAAAAATTATTCTTATTCTTCCTTGGGTTTTGTTCTTGTTTTTTTAATTTTATTTATTTATTTATTTATTTGACACAGAGAGAGAGCACAAGCAGTGGAGTAGCAGGCAGAAGGAGAGGGAGAAGCAGGCTCCCTGCTGAGTAAGGAGTCCCACATGGCACTCAATCCCAGGACCCCAGGACCATGACCTGAGCTGAAGGCAGTTGCTTAACCAGCTGAGCCACCCAGGTGCCCCTCTTCCTTGTTCTCATATAAAAAAGTTATTCTGACATCCAAAAATATTAAACAAGGTTGTTTTTTTTTTTTAAATGAGACAAAAACCTGGGATGTTTTCATGCATTTCAGAATAAATACTTCAAAGGAATGTCTCTTTATCCTGTATCTATTTCATTGAGTATATGTCAGCCCCCCCACTCGCATAATCTAAGTTATGGTTAATGACAGCAAAATAAGAGGTTAATAGTGTCATTAATGTGATAGAATATAAAATGGTATATTTATATCACATTATTTGGTATGATTAAATGACACCATCTTAAAAAATTTACATTGTAAGTTTTTGCAGTCATACCAATCAAATTATAGTATTACATTTTCCCTATTCATATATAAATACAAATGTTTCAAACTAATTTATACCTGACATGATGAATGCCTTCAAATGATTTATCTATATTATAAAACTATATTTTTAATGTTTTTAATTTAGATCCAATGTAGTTAACATCTACTGTATCATTAGTTTCAGGGGTAGTATTTTGTGATTTATCTGTCGCACATTAACACCCAGTGCTCATTATATCAACTGCCCTCATTAATGCCCATCACTCAGTTACCCATGACCCTCGCCCCCCTCCCCTCCAGGAACTCTTAGTACGTTTCCTATGGTTAAGAGTCTCTTGTGGTTTGCCTCCCCTCTGTTTTCATCGTTTTTATTTTTCCTTCCCTTCCCCTATGTTAATCTGTTTTAGAAAAAAAACTGGCATGCATATTTCCCATATGATCAAAATAAATTACAAAGAGCAGGAACTTGACCTAATTATTTCTAAGGAGTACAAAAGAGTCTAAACCAGTGTACATACTTTTCTCATCTAGAAACACAAAGGGAAGAATTCCTCTTAGTACTAGAGAAAATTCTTGATGTAAACAAATGTTGATAATAGAAATGTTTCAAGAGAAGAAATATTTTGCACTTCTACAATATATATCACCAAGTATTTTTTTCAGTAGCAAATATGCTTCTTAACAAAAGCTATACCCAGAAGTGTAAGACATGCAAAAGGGCACAGCTTATAAAGTATCAGATGTAGGTGTGGAGGTACGGAGTTCGGGTGAATTGATTTATTATTAGGTCCCAGCTCAGACTCATTATATCTATATGGTTTCAGCACAGCACTTAACCGAAATACTGTCCTGCAAGGTCTCTTGGGGAGCAGATAGCAAGATTAATTCTGGATTGTTCTTTCTGTCTTTTTGTTACAACACTATTAAAACTTTATTATGTTGTTGAATTAGAGAAAGTAGAATATGGAGAAGACCTTTAAACTTCATCTGGTCTAAAAATGATGTGTCATTGTGATACATCACAAGGATGTATCTAAATGATAACAGAAAGCAATGCATATAGATTGTGTTCAAAGACTCCCTTAGAAGACTTCATAGTCTCCTAAAGAGCTCCATTTGCCTGAAACATAAAAGACCTGTATAAAAAAAAGAACACCACTGGACCAGTGTTATCTAAAGTGTGGCATTTCATCACAGGAAGGAGTGATTCAATTAGTTGACCACCCTATATATTTTCTACAACATTTGGCAATCTTAGAAAATGTCATAGGTTTGAAAGAAGTCTGAATCATTATTATCTTCAAACACTGCACTAAAAAGGCAGCCGTGATTGTTATTCATCTAACACAGTACTCGGAAAAGCAGCACTTTGGCCGTCCTTCTGCATTGATTATTGGATATCCCTGTTAACACTGATACAATTTAATGAATTTAATGAGTTAAAGTGGAAAAGAAGACAGATATGAGTAAACCACAAGAAAATTAGTGCATGAAGTCTTTTATTCACTGTTATTCACTGATCATTTTGAAGCTTTTGTACAAAACCAGAGGGAATATTAAGTCCTTTGAAGTATATTTAATGATGAATGATCAACAATATATGATGTAATAAAATCTGAGTGATACATTTCATTTGATAAAGTATATAAAAATTCCATAGTGAGACAAAATCCATCCAATTTACTGAGCTAGCTTTTAAGATATAGGGAATGTAAAAGTGGTCATTTGACCAAAGATACTATGACCAGTCACTGCATATCATTTTCATATCATAGCAAAGTCTGTGAATATCCATTTGCCACTAGAAAATACAAAGAAGTATAATCCTTGTTTGTACAGAATAGAAGCTTACAATCTAATTATATACATAAAGTCCATCCACTTAAATAGAAAACTCACAATAAAATGCAATTTATAATTGTCCATGAACATCACATATAACAACTGTTGCACAAGCTCAGGGACATGCCGTATCACAATGAGCTGATATTATAAAGGAAGATATTTCTGATGATAGGTTAAAAAAAAAGCAAGTAGGCTTCAGATGAATTTAACATAGTCTAAGAAACATGTGAGAAAAGGACTAATGTAGTGTAAAAAAAGGTAAAGTGAAATGGATAGCATAAGTTTCTCAGAAAAAGACTGAGTTGAGGATATCAACAAGGATTGAAAAGAATCAAAGATAAGCAAGAGAGTAAGATACAGGCAATATTCGTCTCTTAAGAAATTCCACTGTGCATAGCTAACAGTCATTATCTGGTGGGTCACTGGATCTCAGCAGTGTGTGTCTGGAGTGTTTGCCCCAGAAGAAAAGCTCTTAGAGAGGTAGGAACCACAACTACTAGACCAAAGCTTGGACCACAACTCAGCCTGTGTCTCTGATTCTTCTACTGCTTTGGTCAGATTGCAGGAAGTCAGCTTATGGAAAACCACTTAGAAACTACCATTTATATATTTGAAATGCATAATAACAGTTTCTTGACAGATTATTTTATAGACCACATCTGTGGACCCAAAACTCTACCCAGATGCATTACAGAAATAGTCACTGAATCCGAAGTTTCATTCTGTCTGTGAGTGTCAGCAAATAGTATTGGTCAATTAAAAAACAAAGAGATATTGATATAGGGAATAAATAACAAAAAGAAGTTAAGCAACCTATTTAGATCATTGATGTATTCATTAAGGTTAGGTATAGAAAGAGACTCCAGGCACAACCAAGAAAATAGAAATCAAGTTTGAAACAAAGATTATGAGACCCAGAATTTCTATGTCCAAGTGATGAGTTGTCATGGCATTTTTGTACAGTACCAATGGCCTCAGAAAAGGAATAGAATTGAGCCTGGACAATATAAAGCAGAGAGATTATGTTGGGGATTATCAGAGAGATCATGTTGGGGATTATCAGAACGTTAAACTGAGAAGATAGGTTGTAGCTAGATTTCAGAGGACCGCTAAGAAATTCTGCATCAGAATGGCAGAATGACCACTTTCATGCGTTTGTATCTACCCATCACGCTTAGCAGACCACACTGCTGTTCCTCACACTCCTTGGGGATTCTGAACTTAATATTCCCTCTGACTGCAATACGCTTCCCACAGATGTTCATGTGACCCACTCCTGAACCTCCTACAGGGATTTTTAAAACATCAACATCTCAGTGAGGGCTTCACTGACAACCTGTTGGCAATTTTAGCCACACCCTCAATTCCCTTCCCTGCCCTGTAGCACTGATCACTCTTATATATTAAACAGTTTTGCAGATGTCTTTGTTTATTTTCCATGCCCCTCACTCATTTATGAGCTTCACAAATGCAGAAACTGTTGGGTTTTGTTCCACCACTGAATTGTCAGGATCTAAAAGAATGTTTGTTGATATGCAAACCATAAGCTGGTATGACTGTATGTGTGTGAATAAGTATTAAGTTGCAAACAGACTTAGTGGCCTGAGCAAAGGCAAGTGATGTTTGAAGCCATTAAAGATAGGCAATAATTCAGCTGATAAGACCATAAGGTATAGAGAGAAACAGTCAGATACCTGATGGTAAGTTACTGAAGTTCATAAAAAGGCCATGAATTTTATGAATGATAGGTCAAGCCTATGATATAATATTAAAAATTTGGAATTTTGCATCAATTAGAATAAAGGGAAACTCATATGGCCATAGATTTTAAACCTGAAAAGTGGTATGCCTGGGTGGCTCTGTTGCTTAAGTGTCCAACTCTTGATTTTGCCTCAGGTCGTGATCTCAGGGTTATGAGATCCAGCCCCGCATTGGGCTTCTGCTCAACAGGAAGTCTACTGGAGATTCTCTCTCTCCTTCTCTCTCTGCCTCTTTCTGGGCTCACATGTGTATGCATTCACTCTCTCTCTCTCTCTCTCTCTCTCTCAAATAAATAAATAAATCTTTATTTTTTGAAAGATTTTATTTATTTATTTGAGAGACAGAGATAGCAACAGAGAGCAAGAGTGGGGAGGAAAGGGAGAAGCAGGCTCCCTGATTACCAGGGAACCGAACACAGAGCTTGATCCCTGGAATCATGACCTGAGCCAAAGGCAGATGCTTAACCAACAGGGCCACCCAGGTGTTCTGACAAATAAATAAATAAATCGTAAAAAAATAAAATGTGAAAACTATTATAGTTGGCCCAAACAAATCAAACAAGGACAGTTATACCAAAAAAATATAGAAAATGGGAAGTGATATTAGCTTTATATATTAAAATTCAACAGGAAACATCCTTTTGTTTTTTATATCCATAAGTATACAGACATAGATAATATACATAAACACACATAAGGAGATAAATAAATAGATACACGTGGAGGTATTTAAAAGCAAAGGAACATAAAGAGAAAATATTATGTCCTGAAAAATGTAAATAAAACCTAGGAGCTCAAAAATAACTCCAGAGTTACAGTCTATCAAGTTTCTTACAGTATTATGAGTCACCAGGAAATATGACTGACACTTTAAGGCACATTACTTATAACATAAACTAACTTGATTTCATAAATCTCCTTGCAATTTCTGATCTTTCTGATGTTTTCTAAAAGAAAAATTTTAGTATGACCTGGAAATATAACAAGGTAGCAAAGAGTCTAATGGGAATGTCACATATGTGAGATGAACAAGTGTATATGTGAAAAATCAATCTGGATTTAGTAAAACTATAGAAGGAGTCTGTGTGAGAGTTTGTCTTGGAATTAAGCACCAGTTAATGAGGATGCCATTAGAAGTCCAAAATGTTAATTTAATGAAAACCTCTAATTATGTCTGTTTCATTTTCCCATTAACAATATCAACATTTAGCAGTTGTTCTCATTAGACATTAAAAGAATATCAAAGAAATTAGAATAAAGGTCAAACAGAATTAGGGTATATAGAGACTAGTTGAAATCAAGAATGAAAATTTGCAAGAGTTGCAGTAAACTTCTCAGAAGACCAGAAAGTTCTTAAAGAAAAATATAAAAGGAAGTATCCAAAATTTGCATCATAATTTCAACCCATGAAACATATGCTGCAATTAATCTAACCAATGAGTTGACCCGCATTCTTCACTGTGGGTATTTTATCCCCAAATCTACTGAGGGTGTCCACATTATTATTTACATCGGACATGGGAGAAACCATACATAAAACGCCCAAACTATTACCAAAAGACCTTGGTCTTTGATCCATCTCTATTTCTGTTATAAATTTGACCACTACGGTGACCAATCCCAACCCTAATATAAGTGCCGTTTTTAAAAAATAATAATTATTATTATTATCTAAAGACTTTTCTACTGATATTTCCTATTTCTATACTTGTTTTACTTTTAATGGTTATTACATGCATTTTATAAGTGGTCTTTATTAGTGAATACTTAAACGGTGCTGCAATGAATATCCTTGTCTGTTCATCATTTTGCCTATGGGTGGTGCATTTACATGCTTCAGGAAATGTGTATTAGACTTACTGGTGTTCCTTACTATCCACACCCCAGAGTTTGTGCTAAAGCATAGACTTATGCAAACAAATTAATGCATGATATGAATTTCTTTCCCAGCCCAGAGAAACTGGAGTATATGAGCTTCTGTCTTCAGTTATCAATCTACTGATCTACTGGCTTGCCAACACTTGTGACATAGCATAAGAACATGAGCTCAGACAATTAGATTTGCTTTTTTTAGAGAAAAGTTTTAAAGATTTTAATTCTCTCATTAAGTCTCCATCTATTCTCATCATCATTTCAAATAGTTTTCTTATTTTCTTAAATATATTAATTATTACTATTTTAAAGCCCTCGTGAGCTTATTTCAGTATCTGGGTCATCTGCATTTGGTTCCATTGACTGTCTGTTTTTTCGTCCTTGGATTTTAAATAGCATGCTGAACAATGAATATGAAAAGTGCTGAGGTTCTGATGATGTGATCTTCATCCAGTGGGGGTTCACCTTTTCCTTCAATAACCAGATACAGTGGAGGTTACCATCTGCTTCCAACCAGGAACTGAGTTGAACTGAGGGTGAGCTGCAGTTCTGGTATGGTCTGTCACCTCTTTTCTATCACACATCCCAGGGTGTATCCCTTCATAGCGCTGTAACCAAGGAGAGTGGGACCAGTGTCCACAGGGCCTCCTCTGAATATTAATCACTACCAGGAGACTGTGAAATCTCTCCTCTGCCTTTTATTCTATTAGAAGAATGTTGAGCTGAGCCTTTACCTCTCTTATTACAGGGAATTCTGGCCCCTTAAATCTCAATATTTTGTCTCGCAAGCCCTATGAGACTATCAAAATTTCGTCCAGTTTTTGTGTCTCTGGGTAATATCAACTATTCCTTCATTTTGAGAATCAACACTGCTCTGATGGAGATAAGGAAAGGTTGCAGAATATCTTCTCACCTCTTTTTGTAGAATCTGGTTCCCTCAAGGCCTAGTTGTTCCAAAGATCGCCCATTGCATTCAAACATTGATTTCTCGTCTGGCTTTCCAAGTTTTCCACAGTGAGAACATTCACTGGTCTACCACAAACTACTCCACCATAGCTGGAAGTTGAAATCCCTCTCTCAGGAATGTGTAAGAAAAAGCAAAGTAAAAGCAAGCAAGCAACAAAAGAATTAAATCAGTTAGCAATGTGTACAAAGGCTATAAGGACCCATAAGAGGAAATTTGAGACAAAGATTAATAAGCCAAAGTTATAAGAAAAAGAAATAATACACTAAAATAATATAAATCCTCCCACAGCATCCACTAAATTTAGTTCTCCTTGGAAAGTTAATCGGCATTCAACAATAAAGGGTTTTGTAATACAAAAACCATTGTGAGAAATTAAGTGAAAGAAAACCAAGCAAGTTTTTAAACACAGAAATCACCAGGTCTTTCAATATATTCATGTGCTCCTTGACCCTTAGATCTCTTATACAATATTATCCCAAATATCTGACCAAAGGAATCCTTTCAATTCAGGATTCAGAAAACTTGGAAACCTAAGTAGTATTGGACAAAATCCAATAGCATTGGAAAAACTAAGTCTTAGTATACAAAATGAACTAAAACAATATAAAGTAAATTTTTAAAAGTGAGCAACCATTGGCAAGAAGCAGGAACTTATGCTGTTAAGATCCTACAAACACCTTACATGTGGACATGTCGGCCTATACAACTTTTTTTACTCTTGGATCTCCCTAGCAGCCATACCTACTACTGCCCGTAAAAATATTTATAGTAACCACCTTTACCAAAAACATAAATATAATTAATAGAAAGATAGGAAGACCAAAATAAAGTATCTCAACCAGAACCTTTTACTTGATCCAAGTTTCTGCACATCAAAAATTACCAACTGCATTTATGTATTCAGTGTACTCTGAGAAAGGCTGTTTCAGTGGGCAAACCTCATGAGCATTCTTCTACACCAAAAAATTAGTTCTACCACTGAGTGGTGATCTCAACTGTCATAGATTCCACTGATTCAATTAACATAAACACTGGTCCAGGAACTATCACTGCCTATAAAAGAAAAAAAAATGTATCTCCATAATGATTCTCTTTTCACTTAAGGATGCTTCCATTATTTTGTATTCATTTAATATATTAATATTATTGTGAGCTTTTATGTTAGGCTTATGTTAGCTACTCTGTAAAAATAAAATTTAAAATATGTCTTATGAACTAACAGTAAAGAACTCAAGAATGAAATATCTTACAAAGCAAAGAAGAATGAGGACATGAAAATCTGTATTACTCATTTTCATTTGTGTCACATTGAAGAAAAACCAAGGTCATTAATTGGATTCTCTTTGGAGCAACTTTTGAGATGACCTATTGACTCAATATTCATTTTCCTATTGCAACCCAATGAAGTGCCATTATCAGGGTTTTGCAAATGCATAAACTATTTTTATCCTTCATGTATTAAAGAGAGCTTGAAGGAAAGTGGTGAATTTTAAGAATGTAAATGGAAGAGCAAAGGAAAACACCACACACGAAGTATTTTAGATAAAGAGCTTAGGCATCAAGCAGGTGGCCAAAGTACGCCCACTGTGCCAGGTATGAGACAAAAGATGGTACAGAACTGTGACAAATGAGAAAACACATGCTACATCTATACGCATTCAAATTTATTGCTTATATGGTATGAGAGGAAAGCAAAACTCAACAAGGTCTAGATCCAGCATCTGGGTGGCCATTTTCTGACCTCTGGTGTAGCTACCACCAACCCCCATACAGCAGCAAAAAGAAGCACTTAGAGACAATAGGTTATATGGTAAGAAGTAGCATCCATTCATTGCCTTCTGTGGGCCAGGATTGTTCTAAATGCTTAATAGATAGTATGCTAACATATCTTAACAGATAATATCTTAACAACATAAGAAGTAGATACTATTAATAGCTCCACTTCAACAGATGAGGACTCTAGGAAAATTCGTGATTCATCATTTTCATGTACTGAGTCCCGTCTCTTAAAAATAACTTATTTGTTGAAGCTTTCCTCTACTCCAAGTACTCTACTAAGCATTACTTTCTTTACTCCTTATAACAACCCTTTGGAGTGGGCTGTATTCGAAGAAACTGAAGCTCCAAATGTGTAATTACTAGCCCAAGCAGTAAAGTGAGCAAGTTAGGGAGGTGATTATTATATTACCATTAGAAATGTAGATTTCTTGGCTATACTGGGCTTTTTGATAAGTACTGACAGAAAACAATACTGATTCTCAAGAAATGGGCAGAGGACATGAACAGACATTTCTGCAAAGAAGACATCCAGATGGTCAACAGACACATGAATAAGTGCTCCACATCACTGGGCATCAGGGAAATACAAATCAAAACCACAATGAGATGCCACCTCACACCAGTCAGAATGGCTAAAATTAACAAGTCAGGAAATGACAGATGCTGGCGAGGATGTGGAGAAAGGGGGACCCTCCTACACTGTTGGTGGGAATGCAAGCTGGTGCAACCACTCTGGAAAACAGCATGGAGGTTCCTCAAAAAATTGAAAATAGAGCTACCTTATGACCCAGCAATTGCACTACTGGGTATTTACCCTAAAGATACAAACATAGTGATCCAAAGGGGCACGTGCACCCGAATGTTTATAGCAGCAATGTCCACAATAGCCAAGTTATGGAAAGAACCTAGATGTCCATCAACAGATGAATGGATAAAGAAGAGGTGGTATATATATACAATGGAATAGTATGCAGCCATCAAAAGAAATGAAATCTTACCATTTGCGATGACATGGATGGAACTAGAGAGTATTATGCTTAGTGAAATAAGTCAATCGGAGAAAGACAACTATCACATGATCTCCCTGATATGAGGAAGTGGAGATGCAATGGGGGTGGGGACTAAGGGGGTAGGAAAAGAATAAATGAAACAAGATGGGATCGGGAGGGAGACAAACCAAAAGAGACTCCTAATGTCATAAAACAAACTGGGGGGGGGGGGTGTTGGGAGAGGTTGGTGGGGTTACATTATATGTTTAAATAAAAATTTAAAAAATAAAAAAAAAAAAAACACTGATTCAGAATGTACATAAACACACAACCATGCTGCTTGAGACTTCTGGTTTTTATCCGTAGCCTTCGAGAGCAGCTACGTAGCAAGCCCACCCTGCATAGACTTGCACTAAGTGGCAAGGATGTTCTGATGTTATGGATGCCATTCTTAATCTGATGTTTCTTAAGAGGAGACTAGATAAGTTTTCATCATTTGCTTTTTCTAGAACTAGCCATTTCTTTTTTTTTTTTTAATGTTCCATTAGCCAACATACAGTACGTATAGTTTTGATGTTCTACAACTCATTAATTGCATATAACACCCAGCGCTCATCACCACGTGTCCTACTTAATACCCATCACCTGGCTCCCCCATCCCTCCACCTCCTCCTGGGATACAGGAAGCCTAGAACTAGCCATTTCTTTGAAATATACACTATTTTAGGGGCACCTGGGTGGCTCAGTGGGTTAAGCCCCTGCCTTCGGCTCAGGACATGATCTCGGGGTCCTGGGATCGAGCCCCACGTCAGGCTCTCTGCTCAGCAGGGAGCCTGCTCCTCCCTCTCTCTCTGCCTGCCTCTCTGCTTACTTGTGATCTCTGTCAAATAAATAATTAAATTTTTTTTAAAAAGAAATGTACACTATTTTAATAGGATATTCTGTGCCACGAAGAAAATTTACTTCTGGAAACACACTTCTTTGAAAAGAAAATAGCAGACACCTCCAGAAGTGATTAAGTGTGAGAAACACATTTTATGTGTCTTTATGTAATTACACTTTTTTAGTCCAGTGCAATCTCTATAAATAAATTTCTATTGTCACGACAATGTGAAAATAATAACTGTTTCATTAGGCATTTCAAAACTAAGCTTCAGTTTAGTTTAAACCTAAAATGTGTTTCTTTCCAAAAATAGTTCACTAGCCTTCTGTCTAAAAATCCCAGAAGATTCTCTGACTGCATGCCCCTCTGAAGTTAACCTTAACTCTTGTATCTGACTCAATATTCACTGTTTTTCCTCTCTTTATGTCCTATCTGTGCTAATATCTGGCTGTTTTTCTCCCCTGCTCCTGCTTTTCTCCTGCCCTCCTCTTAACATTGAAACTGACAAAGCTTTATTCAGTATCTAGGCCCTGGGGGCTTTACCAGTGTCATTGTGTACCCTTCACAGCCAAGGAAGCAAAAGGGTTTATCTGTGAATAGAAATTTCTATTAGGAGATTTCTAAGTACCTTACATTGCTAAATTGACATGCAAAAAAAAAAAAAAAAATCAGCCTCCAACTATAACAAATCTTTTTTTGTTCTTTTTCTCTCTGTAAAGAACTATCTTTTCTCTTTTCTCTCTGGAGAGAAAATCTTTTCTCTCTGGAGAGAAAATCTTTTCTCTCTGGAGAGAACTATGATCAAGTGTGATATCTTTAACTCATCTCATGAACCTTTGAGTCTCTATATCATAAGACTCTAAAACTCTTGATCAAGAATTAGGATCAAGTTGCCTGAAAAAGAGATTTCTTGCAAAATTTCCAGAAATCCAAAATTACCAGTTCCATGTGCCTCTCACCCCCATGTTTTAGAGTGACTAGTCAAAATACTAGATCCTGAAACCCACCATCTTCTCAGGTGTCTAACATGTTTTTAGGGCTTTCTTCTCCATTGTTTAAACTGTTAACAAACAATCCAGAATAAAACTTACTGTAAAAAAAAAAAAAAAAATCCAAGTTGTTCCATTTCCTTGCTTTAATTAAAATTCAACCCTTTTCAGGAAGCCTGGGTGGCTCAATCAATTAAGCATCCCACTCTTGATTTCAGCTCATGTCATGATCTCAAGTTTGTGAGATCCAGCCCCTCGTTGGGCTCCCCACTGAGGGTGAAGCCTGTTTAAGATTCTCTCTCTCCTTCTGCCCATCTATAAATGAATGAATGAATGAATAAAATAAAATAAAATTCAACACTTTTTCAGGAAGACCATCTCTTCCCTCATGCTCAGTCCTCTGGGTAGAAGTTACTCATTCTCCAATATCCTGGGCTATACTGACACCCCCTCAACTCCCTACTAAATGTTTCAAACTATAAGTTCCTGATATTTGTGCCAAGACTGAAAAATTATGTTAATTATAATGATAATAATAAATGTGAGGTGATGACAATTGGCTGTGTGCCTTTCCTACTCTTTAATTTTGCTGTCTTCTTCTGGCTTCATGATTATGCTTCCAAATTCACTCAGTACTTGGGTCCCTGGCTCATTAGTGTTTTTGTTTATGACCCACCAGGTAACGTAGCCTCAAATATCTGTGACCTCTTAAATGCCAACAAAATTTACTCACACTCCTTGTGAGCATTCCTTTTCTGTGACCTCTCCCTGGCCTTGTGATGGGATGGACTGGCTGAGGTACCACATACAAACTATAAGTGAGCATTTCTGGTGATTACAGCTATAAATTTTCTAGATATTTCAGGCTGCTAAGGCAAACATAAATAATTCAATCCAAAACTCCAGCCAAATTAGATATAAATATTTCAAGAGCTATTTCTCTTGAATGGATCAACTCAAACTTTCAAAATTCAACCTATGAATCCCCAGTCATCATCTTTCCACATCTCTCATGCACTAACTCCCGCGTTTGTATTCTTTAACTTCATCATGGCTACTTAGGGCTCTGTTTCCTTCTATTCTGTAATATCAGTCTTGGGTTATCTTCCTCTTAGTCAATATCAAGCATGAAATCCATGGTAGATGACTTCAACCATCTCTTTCATTAGACTCATCTATTAGCCAACTCACATTCACCTTTTTTTTACTGGTGAATAACAATTTGGCTCCAGGTATAACTCCTCTGGAAAGACTTTCCTGAGTTCCCCACCCCTTTAAATAGGTAGAACCTCCCATTTGCTGTTCATTACACCATTATGCACTTCAACCAAAACCCTTACCATACTTTATTGGCCTTGTTTGCATACCTACTTCTGCCTGAGACTATAAACTCTTTGGCAGTACAGATCAAGCTTTATTTCTAGAACTCAATGCTTAGCACAGAGATGAGTGCCACACACACTTAGTAATTGTCTCCTAGGTTAATCAATATTCTTCTGAGAAATTATATTGATTACACTTGCCCCTGTGAGAGAGTTCAATTGGTCTCATTCACTTTAGTAATATTTTCTTTAACACTGTTAGGTTTATAGAAAAATAGAGAAAATATAAAAAGTGTCCATATATATCCCTCACCCCCTCATGAATTCCCCCTATTACTAACTTTGGCATCAGCATAGTACATTTGTTATAATCCATGAGCCAGTATTGGTAAAGGATTATTAACTGAAATCCATAGTTTACTTTAGGGAATCACTTTTTGTGCTGTAGAGTTCCACAGGCTGTGACAATGTATAATGACAAGTGTGCACTATCATATTACATAGAACTGTTTCACAGTCCTAAACATGCCTTCTGCTCCTCTCATTTATCCTGTCCTCCCCCCACAAACCGCAGGCAACCACTGGTCTTTTCACTGTTTCCAGAGTTTTGCCTTTGCAGAATATAATCAAGTTGAAATTATATGGTATACTTTGGCTTTTCTGACTGGCTTTGTGCACTTTAAATTATGCATTTAAGCTTCCTCCATGTTTTCTCGTGGTTTGATAGCTCATTTCTTCTAATCGCTGAATAATGCTCCTCCGTATGGATATGCCACTGTTTATTTATCCATTCACCTATTAAAGGGCATCCTGGTTGCTTCCAAGGTCTGACAACTATAAATAAAGCTGTTATAAACATTTATATACAGGCTTCTGTGTGGGCATAATTTTTTAACACATTGGCAAATACCAAAGAGCTCCATTGTTGGATCATTTGGTAAGAGTATGGGAGAAGTTTGGTTTTGTAGGAAACTGTCCTTCAAGGTGGCCATTTTGCTTTCTTACCAACAATGAGCAAGAGTTCTTGTTTCATTCAGTTTTGAAGATAAATTACCCACCTTAATTATATGCTCATATATTACTCTTTTTGCAGACTGGTCTTCCAGTCTCCTTTCATTACTGCTTCCCCTCTGATCTTTTCATTTCTGGTAAAAAAACAAACAAACAAAAAAACAACTTTATATTACTTCCCACATAGCACTTCCCACGTGGCAGCTAACAGTGCCCCTGCTACTCCAATGATGTAAGTCTCAGTTTCCTCTTTGTATGCTGAGACAATGTATCTAAAACAATGCCCACAAGTTTTTTATAAATTAATTCATAAGTATATAAATTAATCTATAACTAGAGATTTCTATCTTCCTTCATGCACAAGGGCACAGAAGGTTCTGAGTGTAGAGTTGGATTATATGTCCTCTCTGTTATTTCTACATGGTAGAACTACAGGGTCTATCAGGACACTAATAACACTGGAATTAAAAGCTGGGTCAGATGGGGCGCCTGGGTGGCTCAGTGGGTTAAAGCCTCTGCCTTCAGCTCGGGTCATGATCTCAGGGCCCTGGGATCGAGCCCCACATCAGGCTCTCTGCTCGACAGGGAGCCTGCTTCCCCCTCTCTCTCTGCCTGCCTCTCTGCCTACTTGTGATCTCTGTCAAATAAATAAATGAAAATAAAAAAAAAAAAAAAGCTGGGTCAGAGTTGAATTGTGCTACTGCTCTAGAGAAAACTACTACTAGAGAAAGTGTACTGCTTGGAAAAGAATGGAGAGAACTTATAAAGGACTTCATGTACTGTGCCCCCTTGTATAAATTCAGTGTGTCTGGCTCTGAGCATAACTAAGGGAGGACAGTACACAGGACATTAAGCTGTGTGTTGGGAGAACTGGCTCGATCCCTAGCTCTACTGGTAACCATCTGTGTGACCCTGGGCAAAGTCTCTACTTGTAAAATGAGGAGTTTGTCCATCCAATTTTCAATAATTGTATTGATTTCCTACTATGTGTATCCTAGATGCCTAGGCTATGGCAGGACCCAGATGGTCAAAGTCCCTACTTCAATGTGCTTACATTCCAGGGGTAAGGGAGGCAACGGGGAGAAGCAATAAACAAATACACTAGCACATATCAAATAGCAGTAAGTGATGTGAAACAACGAAGTAGAGTGATGGAATGTGACAGGCTCCCCAAATAATATTAAACTGAGTGGTCCATCAATCTCTCTGAGGACATAGTGTCTAAGTTGAGTTCTGAGTGGTCAGAAAGAGCCAACTAGCCTCATAAATATCTATGCAGAAAAACTGTACCTGTGAGGAACAATTAAGACAAAGTACCAGTTGGTACAAAAACAACTGGTACAAAGAGACCACTGTTGCTTCTAAGGTCATGCCCCTCTCTCAGTTTCCAAGAGAAACTTTTATTATTGTGTGATTATGGCCACTGAAGGTGTGACATTTCACCAGTGAGGTTATCCAAGAAAATTAGTATTTTCCTTAGAAGATCTGTGAATGACAAACATGGTTTTGTAAGGCACTCCCTCTGCCCACATTTAACAGTCTGTAAATGTTATTTATCCCATTATCCGTCCTTACCTCTTCCTCACACAACAGCACATATTAAAAGTCCATCACTTACACAAGTTAGCACTTTGAATTGCTTTCTATCCCGAGGATCATTTAGCCTTTGTTTTAGAACTCACTTAGAGATTATTTAAGCAAAGTATTCTTTTAAAGTCACTGGCATTAGACAAATCCAACTATGACTCAAATGCCAGGAAAATAAATTCTTATCTAATTTTCCTAGCTAAGGAGCCTTAATGAATATTAATCAGTCTTTATGTTAAATTAGCAGAGCTAACATTCTTGGTGAGTTTTATATATTCATTAACTTTCCATATTTACTATATCCAACTTGATTCTTAGGTGATTATTATACTCATTATTAGATTCAAAATAACAATCTCTTCAATTTTTGTAGTTCATTGCATTCTTCAGATAATTCACAACAATACAATTATATATAATCTCCATTTTAGACATGAGGAAATCAATGCTGGGGAGATTAAAGAATTTATGTAATGTCCATAGCCAAGTATTAGGAAATCAAAACCTAAAAGCCAAGTCTTCCTTTCTTCCTTCTTCCCTCCCTTCCTTCCTTCCTTCCTTCCTTCCTTCCTTCCCACTATCCATGTGTCAGAAACTGTGTAAACCACTGGCAGTTTGGTCATGAATAAATCCTCTCTCTGACTTCAAAGAGTTCGAAATTCAAGGGAGGAGACAGAAAAAGACAAATTTCCCCTCAGTGTGAACAAGGCTGCAGTAGAGGTAAATAATGGAACCCCCATGGGAGCCTTTTCTCACAAGAGCCCACTTAATTAGCTAATTGCATGGACGACATATTCCTCCACTAAAACAGTAAAGCAGCTTTCAATGATCAGTTTAGAGAATATGACTTTGGCTAACTTATTCCGATATCCTTCACATTTAACACACCCCGAAATAACACTTTCTTTGGAGAGGAATGAAACATAGTAAGCTGTGGATAAATAAACCAAGGTCCTATATCTATTAACAAAGTAGCAGAATCAATAGCATAAAGATTCAGCTGGTACTTGGTTCTCTTACTAACTGCATGGCAATTTTCAATGACAAAGTTAATTAAACTTGCTAGGTTTCCCCATTTATCCCCATAAAATGGGGATAAAGTTTATTTACTGGGCTGTTGTTAGGACTTTTATGTATTAATATTTGTATAATTTTCAGCATCGCTCGTAGTACATCTTAAATGATCAATTAAGTGACAGGAAGACTATCATTCCTGTCCAGCAGAATTAGATGCTAATTCAATTCTTTTTAGCATTATGAATAAATCTCCTACCTAAAATGTTTCAAGATAATAAAGCTTATAAGAATTATATTTGCAGCATCTCTGATTATGATCATTAAAGACAAGAGAATTCAAGACAAGATGATCTAAAAGTCTACGTCCTTCTCTCCTCTGTTAAGGATATTTTCTTTAGAGTTAAGATTACTCTTTTTTCCTATCTTTGAATATCACATTACCCTAAGGATCCTTAAATGACTCAGTCCAATTTAATCAGTTTCTATAGGCCAATTATTTTACTACTCCTCAGCCTATCCAAGCTTCTTAACTGTCCTGGTATCCCAGAACACCTTGGAACAAATCAAGATCAAGTGGAAACATTCTGATTCTTGCATTCACCGTATTA
Organism: Taxidea taxus jeffersonii; assembly: GCA_003697995.1. Lineage (NCBI taxonomy): Eukaryota > Metazoa > Chordata > Mammalia > Carnivora > Mustelidae > Taxidea > Taxidea taxus. Next base: position 9,025 of record RCUC01050129.1, on the reverse strand, counting down.
GCCTCTTTCATGAATTCAAAGATATCTCCTCAGACTGTATTTAGTCTGAGGTAAACACAAGCTGTATGGAGAGTTTTAGACATCAAGTACAGTAGAGAACAAGCAGTAGATATTAATGTTCATAAACTGAGTTGCTCCTGGCCACTCATTGCATTATTATAACTACTTATAATTATAATTAAAATGATACCAGATAGGTTCCTTTGGGAGGAAGGAATAAGGAAGCCTTAATTAGAGAAGTGAAGTTCTCAACTAAACACATAAAAGCATCTAGTTCCCTCATTTTTAAATTGGTAAAGTAGCCAGAACATCTATCAAAATAATTCACCTGTCTATCCCAATTCCATATACCAAGGACTGACGCATATGAAAAGGGTGAGGGAAAGGGGAAGCACGAGTCAAAACAACATTTTGCAGTGACCATCTGGCTATTTCAAGCCCCTGCCTGTGGTACATTTACATGAAAGTCAGCTGAAGTTAAGCAAAAGCCAACAGAAAATCATCTGCACTAACAAAAATGAAAGACTCTCCCTGGGATTTTTAAAGCTTCCAAGAACAACCTGAGCCAAAATGAATGCAGTCTGTATTTCAGCTTAGTAAAGATGGTACCAGTTTGTTAATAACTACTGCCTTTCCTCTTGACAGCTGTTTAAAAGCCCTAAGTTTGGAGTTTGCAACCGCTAAGATTTGAAAATGTTGGATTCTTTCTATTATTTGGAGTCATAAGCACTTCCTTCCAGAGATTACAAGAAAATGGGAAACATAATGAGAAATCAACATTACTTCCCAATCCCCTGGTATGTTAAATATTTGCTCCCATATAGCATTTTCAAATGCCTGCTTTGCATTTGGGCTTCCCACCTGCCAGAGTCTTGTCAAGAGAAGTCCCAAAGCACTTGCTGTTCATCTGCTCTATGTGCCCTACAGACTTCTTTAATTGAAGCACAGTTTGCACACTTCGGAAGAACTCCACCAGGACCAAACCCGTGCAGGAGGAATTGAGGACCAGCCTCCCCAGAAACCCACAAGCTTCATTTCATTGGCAGCCACTGAAAAAGGTGCTGCCAAAGAGCAAGGGCATACTACCTCTAAATCTTATATCTTCATTTAGGTCAGCTTTCAATCATCTGTAACCGTTATATATCTGTTTAAGCAGATTGGGATAGCATCTCATCTGCTTACAGATCTCTGTGTATCTATTCTTATCCATTTCTATAAACAATATATATAATAAGATCATAAAGGACCAGAAAAAAAGAATTGGTAATTTTTAAATCATGGAATCTTTAATGTCTTAAGATATTCTTAAAGGTAAATACTGCAGAATATCATCACCTAGAGAAAATCCTCTCTTGATGCTTTGCCTCATAATTGCGTTTGTGTTTCTTTTTGTAACTACATTACTAAAATCTTTGAGAAAGCTAAAACTTCTACATCTGAAGTGGTTTTCCATTTGTTTAGCTATTAAACTTCCTCCCATGCAATATATGTTTATTTAAAGTATCTCTAACTACACATTTACAATGTGTTTGTTAAATTAGTTAAGAGATTGTAATTGGGCATTGGGGATTACTTGCACTATTCCCAAATCTCTTTACTAAAAATACATGAGAACAGTGAGTAGTTTATTTATAACTTTGTTACTTTGAGCCATTAGTGATGCCATTGTTTTCCCTCTTCATATTTTAAATATGTCAAACTCAAAATTCAATTCATAGCCCAGTTTGCTCATGTTTTATAAAGTAGCCTACAATGATTTTAAGTTAAATACAGTGCATCCACCTGCTAAATTTGGAACAGAAAAAGATGGGAGAGTTCCCAGAAAAGCTGCATTAAAATTGCAAATAGAATTTGTAATTTTTCTATTCATTGCCCATGGAAAGAATTTACAATGGCATTCTTCTTCCATGTAAAATACACAATATTATACTATCTTGCCTAATTATGGGGAATTAAAATTAAAAACCAAGAATATTTCCAATGGGAATAATATTCTCTATCACTATTCCTATAACAATGAATCAGTGTCACTTCTATGTGTATTAAGACAGATGTGGATAATAATATCTTGTCACTTACAACATTATCTGAAATAATTTTTGGGATGGCTGTGTGTCCAGGAATCTGCTTGGCATCTGATAATCATTAACACACAATAAAGTCTGACAAATTGAATCCTGCTTCTCTTATGCCCGAAGGTGTGAGTTTATCCCAGAGAACAACTGGCTTCATGCCAAGCTATCACACCAGCAAGAAACATGCTAAATCATCTCACTTCCAAAGGGATATTCCTCTGTAGCCTACACATTCGGATTAGCCCTTAAAAAGCACTGGTACCCTTGTTTTTTCTCTGAATCTGGTTTTTCCTGAAGCAATTCTTCCAAGAACCTATGCTGACTTAGGCACACCTGCATCAGCCTCATAAGGGAGATAGGGACTGAGGCATGACCCTCAGGGTCTTTGACCATAGCGTTAGCCTCACCTGCCAACTTCTACCAGTTGAAGGAGGAAAAGCCCTACATTAAACAGAGACTTATTAACTACTGATCAACATGACCTTAAAATTCCTCTCAGCTTGAGCTAAACTGCAGTCAGTTTTCTTTCTGACTACAGGCTCCTGACTGCCCTTTTCTTAGAGTACTTAGCTTAGAAAACCTGCAACTTAAAGTTCTTTCTCTGCCCCAAAATGCCTTTCTCAAGATCCTGGAAATCACCTCTTTAAAATGTATCATTGAAGAAGATAGTATATTTATCTCCCAGCTTCTGTGGCAGGGTAGGATCCTAACTTCAATAAGCAGCAATTAGTAAATGTAGATGGCCTAATCACATTGATTAGCTTACCCCTAACATCCTGCAGTATTTTTCCATTTGCTCAGCCCAGAATTTAAAAAACCTCCTGCCATTTGTTTTAGCAGAGTTGAGTTCAGACTCTCTCCCCTATTGCAATAATCTCTGCCCTACTGAAATAGTCTCTAACAAAATCTCCCTTGACTCTTTAACTGGTCTGATGCAATTCTTCTTTTACAGTACTCAGCTGTTTTGTTTTTGGGGTTTTTTTTTTCCCTCAACAAGAGTGAGACAGATGCTCAAGCCTAATTACTAGCTACTAGTCATTTGCATGTGCATGAATGGCTTTAAAAAATGCTCTTATTTTATAAAATGAAAATGCCTGGCTACTGCTGAAATGCTTTTTGTAGGAGATGGATTTATAAGGATTGCAAGCTACCTCTGTTTTTATGGGTGTAAGGTGAGTAAGTCCCATCAGTACTGTTGCAACCTCTTTAACTTGAATACATCTACATAGACAATGACCCCAACACTTCTTTTTGACATATTGAGTCTGAGTCTTACTTCCTTCCAAGATTTTTTCTTTTAACCCCACCTCCTCCCTTTAGCCTCAGGACACTGTTCTATCCCTCAATTCTTAATGAATAATTCTGATTGATGCTTACTGAGGATGAGGGTACCAGTGAGAAGAAGTCTGAATGAAGATATGAGAAAATAATTTGTCCATTATCTCTTTAATGATTCCCTAGTGGTGTCAATTCCCTCCAGTCCTATAAAACCAGGCAGCAAAGATAAAAGTATATTCCTGCTGATGAAGTCTACTGTGATATGAAGAATGAATCTTATTGTGGCTCACGGCAGAAGGTTAACAAGAAAATGATTAAGTTACATACAAAGGCTTCTTCCTCTTCCTATGCCTTCAAAGTCTTCAACATAGAAGTAAAAGACTGCCAGGAAGGAAGAAGCCATTTATGACTTTCTGCAGAAATGCTAATATTTTACTTTAATTTACTAATGTTATGTTCTCTTTTATTTTATGAACTTGTAAAGTCAACTAAATTAGGAGCAGAACTGTGTAACTAAGGTAACTGCTTTCATAAATCAAGGAAATGAAAAGTAGCAGCAATAAATTAAACAAAGTAAGCAAAAATGTGCTAGAACTATATTCACATATGTACAAAGTTTTTAGTATTAGCCTCATTCCCTAAGAGTTCAAAGATGTCACTTATAAGACTTGCGCTTGAATGATGAATGATGTCTGATGTGCATATCACATGCATCCCTCAACTATTTATATAATGTTGCTTATGTGTGCACATATGCGTGGTCTAAATAAAGCCATACAGCTCTTAGTCAATGTCATGAAATATTCTCTAGCACCAAAAGAGAGAGCGAGTATTTATTAAAATTTACTTTTATAGCATAGGAGAAATTCCACATAAGTCAGATTGTTCCATATTAATGCATACATACTTAAATAGTATACAGAAAAATAATTATTTATGTACTTTGAGGAAAAAGTATATATTATATTTAATTAATTTTAGGAGTAATTAATCCATTAAAAAACAGATATGTCAGCCTCTAAAGAGTCTAAAACCTCAAATGCCACCAGATGTAGGTATGACTATAACATAAGTCACATATGTGGATGAAGGTATATAATTCAAAAAGAAGGATGGCTCAGTAAGGAGTATTACCCAGTTGTAACCTGGAAGAACACACCTCACCCAGGACATTCAAATTCACTTTTAGAACCGTCTCCTGGCTTTCACAAGTGTGCTGCCTAAATATGTTACCTTAGCTCCAAGTATATAATTCCTGAAGTATTGTGAGACCCTGTTTTCTGCATATGAAATATAATACGTGTATAACTGACACCAAACTAGGATATAAAAGTCTGTTCTAGTTGTAATGTCATAAGTCAGGTCAATGAGTTGTATTTGAAGTGGTAATTAGTATGAAAACAGAAATATAAACAGACAGAACATGAGGCACCTCGGTGGTTCCATCCATGAAGCATCTGACTCTTGACTTTGGCTCAGGTCATGATCTCAGGGTCATGAGATCAAGCCCAGCGTCAGGCTCCCCATGGAGCCTGCTTAAGATTCTCTCTCTCCCTCTCCCTCTGCCCCTCTCTGTATCTCTCTAATAAAAACAAAACAAAACAAAAAACAAAACCAGAAAAACCCAGAACATTATTTTGATAATTCTGTCTTTGCCCCTTGGGTCACTTTCTCCCATTCCTGACATACGTACCTGCACATACATACTAATACCAATGTACCCACCTTCCCCCATTAGTTCTGACATCTTCCACTTGGATGTATTTTTTGGCATATAATTACCAAATAATCTCTTAACAAATTCATGACAGATATTTTCGAAATAGATTTTACTTCCAGGTCCTGTCGTTTGAAATGTTTGATATTAGGTGATTGGTTTGATCTTTAGTATGTTGCAGAAACTTTCGCCCAAGTTCAAATCATTATTTGCAAAAGTACTCTAAGCACTGGGACTTCGAAATGGAAAGGAAGCAAGCCTAATGAGTCCTTTTGGGGTTTATAGAAGCAATCAAAACCTTGGAAGGAACAAGAGGCAGTAAACTGATTCATAGTCCCTGTGTACCGCAGCATACAACAGACCCTTGAGGAGCTCACGAGTGTGTATTCTTTCGAATCTGTAGAAGGCTTTCAACAACTATTTAAATTATATCTCATGTGCCCTAGAAAGCAGTGTGGGAATAGTAATTAATAAATAGCCATGATAATATGTAAATTGCATTCCTATAAAAGTAGATACCTTGCGGTACTTCTGAAAATAAAGACCGATTTAGTTCCTACTTAAATCTGATTATAGAACAGATTTTGTTCTCACTAAAACTAGCTTTTATTCTCCTAGATAACATTTTACACATTTCGCCACATGCCAACCTCCATCTCCCAGAGCAGTTAGGTCGGACCCTCCCCCAAAGCTCTCTTAAAAAGAATTAAATTAAAAGTCTCAAAGTCTCTGGGTAGTGTATATAAGGGAACAGCCGCAACGTTCCCAATGAACAGACAGCTCAATGAAAAGCAGCTACTATTTTCACAATGTGTCTTGATCAATTTAGGACTCCGGGTCCTGGGAGCCCAGATTCATGCCCATCTGGCAGTGCTAAGAGACACACACTTAAATATCAGATGTGCAGCAGAGCTAACATTACCACACAGGAACTAGGCAGTCACTCACTCCTGATTTCCACAACTCACCAAGTGCAACAGATTTCCCAATTTTGCTGCCCAAAACACAGGAAAAGCAGCAAGGAAGAAGGAGACAAGATGGCAATGTTAAGAAAGAGCTAATAAAAGAACCAAATGACTCACGAGCAATCTGGCAAGCAGTGATCAGGCCATTGTGCCTCTAGTTTACAACTCTGAAGACAAAAAGGCTTTATCTTTCTCTAAACAGAAAATGCTCCAATTAGGTTTCTGTCCCTGAAAGCTAGCAGGTATTACCACAAAATGCCCCTTACCTTTTCTTAGAAGTTAAAGGGATGAGTTAGTTTGTTCTTGTGTAATTTCAGTGGGCTTTATTCTTACAAATGTTCTACATTCTTATATATGCATATAAAAAATAGATATTGCTCTTCTTTTAGTACAGTTAATTTATTGTGCCAATGGTCCCAAGTATAAAATTTAGCAAATATTACCCCATTTATGAAGTGTTATAACTTTATAATTTAAAATACGAAATATTTTTTTTATATTTCATGCTAACCCAAAGAAAAAAATAGGCATCACTTTCATTTATTTATTGTTTGTGGATATGACATTTGGTAATGGCTCTTCAGCATTTACTTTACACGTAAGAAGTGTGGATTGTTGCCAGGGCGAGGTAATTGAAAAGAAGGGCCCCTTCCCTTTAAATCATTCAGGAAAGCATTTGATACAGTTTTAAAGTTTCTGTAAGAGTCCCCTATAGAGGTATAAAAAATACAGACAGTGCAAAATCCTACAACTTCCCAGTAAAGATACACAGACTGGAGTAAACTTGGACTAGCTGCAATATAATTACAAACTCAGAATGAAAATAAAAGTATGGATTTAAAGGTTTTATCAACTGAAATACAGTCTTTTCTGAGATAAGTCAAGCACTTTCCATTTCTCACTTAATCATTGCAAAACATTTCCTAGCCATCAAAAGTAATTTCTAGGGGCACCTGGGTGGCTCAGTGGGTTAAAGCCTCTGCCTTCGGCTCAGGTCATGATCTCAGGGTCCTGGGATCGAGCCCCACATTGGGCTCTCTGCTCAGCAAGGAGTCTGCCTCCCTCTCTCTCTGCCTGCCTCTCTGCCTACTTGTGATCACTCTGTCAAATAAATAAATAAAATCTTTAAAAAAAAAGTGATTTCTAGCTTTTGATACATGTAATACATTAAAGATTTAGAGGATAATCTTGAGTCACATATATTCCTATAAATTTGAACCTCACATATACACCTTATTAAAAGGCAAAATATTTCCTTCCTTCCTTACCTTTTTTCTTTCAAAAACATTTACTAACCTTCTGAGGTGTCAGACACTGTTCCAGGTACTTGAAATATGTCAGTGAACAAAAACAGTGATTCTTGCCCCTGTGGGGCTGACAATCTAGTCAGTAAACAGACACCTCATGAATACCTGCTGTGTGACCTTAAGCAAGTCATGTAACCTCCCTGTGCTTCAGTTCCCTAATCTGCAAAAAAGGGGATGCTAATAGGATCCACCTAATGGGTGCCTGAGTGGCTCAGTCAATTAAACATCTGCCTTTAGCTCAGGTCATGATCTTGGTCTTGGGATCAAGCCCTGCATTGGGTTCCCTACTCCACACGGAGTCTGCTTCTCCCTCTTCACCCTTCCTCCAACCCCAGATCTATAGTTACAACTTTGTGGGTGAGAAGCTGGGTATCATTATTTTTTAATAATTAGGTAATTCCAATGGGCAGCCAGGGGTGAGAATCACAGCCTGTTTTTAAACATTTTATTCATAGCAAGTGGTAAGAAAATCAAGATAACGTGATGTCAAGGAAAGCAGAAGGAAGGAGGAATGAGGGGGTCAATGAAGCTAAATGCTGCAGAAAAGTCATATAAAAGGGAAGGACCTTACAATACTTAGGGCGACATATTGACTCAGGTGTTCCTTACAATAATGACAGTCTCCATTGGAAAATACAACGACTCTGCTTTGGCTCCTGTCCCTTGTGAAACTCATAAGTGGTCCAGAATACAGGAGTAAGTCAATTGTGAGAAAATGTTCATGAGAAATAAAATGGAAACATTTTTGCCTCAACTCCTCCTGTCACTTCAGCAGAGCCCAAATTCACAGACTCAAAAGTTAAAGAAAAAGTTTGTAACAGAAAATAAAATATATCTATGTTTTTATTAAGAAGTCTCTATGTATTGCATCTGAAAGTATAAAATAAGTAGACAGCATATTTTCAAAATTCTACTGCTCAGAAACAAAATAGTCATGCTGGACTGTAAGATGTTTTATATGACAAGAACCTCAGTATCTACAAGCCCGTGAAAAATGTGTTGTGGTTAGCTACTTTAGAGTGCTTGGACTTCATGGAAATATGTTTTTTGCAGTAAATGAGTTATTCTAAGAAAATCTTTATAATATAAACTGTTCATCATCAACAATATGGAATCTTTATCTAACCATATGCTGGGAATCTGGGGAATCCTAAAGTCTTTAAGGGAGGTCCTCAAGATATGTCCTAAACCTCAGTCATATACTCAGTCTTGTACTCTCCAACATTTTTAACAGGAAGATACAATTTTAAAGAGTAAGTTTAGGGAGGAGGAAGCAAGGTGATAGAGGAGTAGGAAACTGAAATATCATTAGGTCTCAAGAGTTCAACTAGATAGTTATCAAACCATTCTGAACACCTATAAACTCAACATGAGATAGAAGAGAAGAAAGGCAATTCTAGGAACAGAAAAGCGACCACTTTATGAAAGGACCACTTTCACATGCAGAAAATGACAGACCTCGGGGGGAGGGGCCAGCTCCTGGCAAGCAGTTGAGCAGTGGAGCACAAAATCAGAACTTTTAGAAGTCTGCTCCACTGAAGGACATTGCTCCAGAGGCTAAGCCGGGGGTGGAGCCCTCACGGAGACACTGTGGTCTCAGGACGTGCGAGGTCACAGAATGACAGGGGTGTCTGAGAGTGCCACAGCTGCCACATATTGGAGCAGGGAACCCAGCAGCAGAGA